>OW121815.1:36129303-36215046 GCA_933228935.1 Pemphredon lugubris
CGACTATCGACTCGACTATCGACTCGACTATCGACTCGACTACGACTATCGACTCGACTATCGACTCGACTATCGACTCGACTATCGACTCGACTATCGACTCGACTATCGACTCGACTATCGACTCGACTATCGACTCGACTATCGACTCGACTATCGACTCGACTATCGACTCGACTATCGACTCGACTATCGACTCGACTATCGACTCGACTATCGACTCGACTATCGACTCGACTATCGACTCGACTATCGACTCGACTATCGACTCGACTATCGACTCGACTATCGACTCGACTCGACTCGACTCGACTATCGACTCGACTATCGACTCGACTCGACTATCGACTAGACTCGACTCGACTCGACTATCGACTCGACTATCGACTCGACTCGACTCGACTATCGACTATCGACTATCCTCGACTCGACTGTCGACTCGACTCGACTCGACTATCGACTCGACTCGACTCGACTCGACTATCGACTATCGACTATCCTCGACTCGACTGTCGACTCGACTATCGACTCGACTCGACTCGACTATCGACTCGACTATCGACTCGACTATCGACTCGACTATCGACTCGACTATCGACTCGACTATCGACTCGACTATCGACTCGACTATCGACTCGACTATCGACTCGACTATCGACTCGACTATCGACTCGACTATCGACTCGACTATCGACTCGACTATCGACTCGACTATCGACTCGACTCGACTCGACTCGACTATCGACTCTACTCGACTCGACTATCGACTATCGACTATCCTCGACTCGACTGTCGACTCGACTCGACTCGACTATCGACTCGACTCGACTCGACTCGACTCGACTATCGACTCGACTATCGACTCGACTCGACTCGACTCGACTATCGACTCGACTATCGACTCGACTATCGACTCGACTCGACTATCGACTCGACTCGACTCGACTATCGACTCGACTCGACTATCGACTCGACTCGACTCGACTCGACTCGACTATCGACTCGACTCGACTCGACTCGACTCGACTATCGACTCGACTCGACTCGACTCGACTCAACTCGACTATCGACTCGACTCGACTATCGACTCGACTATCGACTCGACTATCGACTCGACTATCGACTCGACTATCGACTCGACTATCGACTCGACTATCGACTCGACTATCGACTCGACTATCGACTCGACTATCGACTCGACTATCGACTCGACTATCGACTCGACTATCGACTCGACTATCGACTCGACTATCGACTCGACTATCGACTCGACTACCGACTCGACTATCGACTCGACTATCGACTCGACTATCGACTCGACTATCGACTCGACTCGACTCGACTATCGACTCGACTCGACTCGACTGGACTCGATTCGACTCGACTATCGACTCGACTCGACTCGACTATCGACTCGACTATCGACTCGACTATCGACTCGACTATCGACTCGACTATCGACTCGACTATCGACTCGACTATCGACTCGACTATCGACTCGACTATCGACTCGACTATCGACTCGACTATCGACTCGACTATCGACTCGACTATCGACTCGACTATCGACTCGACTATCGACTCGACTATCGACTCGACTATCGACTCGACTATCGACTCGACTATCGACTCGACTCGACTCGACTCGACTATCGACTCGACTATCGACTCGACTCGACTATCGACTAGACTCGACTCGACTCGACTATCGACTCGACTATCGACTCGACTCGACTCGACTATCGACTATCGACTATCCTCGACTCGACTGTCGACTCGACTCGACTCGACTATCGACTCGACTCGACTCGACTCGACTATCGACTATCGACTATCCTCGACTCGACTGTCGACTCGACTATCGACTCGACTCGACTCGACTATCGACTCGACTATCGACTCGACTATCGACTCGACTATCGACTCGACTATCGACTCGACTATCGACTCGACTATCGACTCGACTATCGACTCGACTATCGACTCGACTATCGACTCGACTATCGACTCGACTATCGACTCGACTATCGACTCGACTATCGACTCGACTATCGACTCGACTATCGACTCGACTATCGACTCGACTCGACTCGACTCGACTATCGACTCTACTCGACTCGACTATCGACTATCCTCGACTCGACTGTCGACTCGACTCGACTCGACTATCGACTCGACTCGACTCGACTCGACTCGACTATCGACTCGACTATCGACTCGACTCGACTCGACTCGACTATCGACTCGACTATCGACTCGACTATCGACTCGACTCGACTATCGACTCGACTCGACTCGACTATCGACTCGACTCGACTCGACTATCGACTCGACTATCGACTCGACTATCGACTCGACTATCGACTCGACTCGACTCGACTATCGACTCGACTCGACTCGACTGGACTCGATTCGACTCGACTATCGACTCGACTCGACTCGACTATCGACTCGACTATCGACTCGACTATCGACTCGACTATCGACTCGACTCGACTCGACTATCGACTCGACTATCGACTCGACTATCGACTCGACTCGACTATCGACTCGACTATCGACTCGACTATCGACTCGACTACCGACTCGACTATCGACTCGACTATCGACTCGACTATCGACTCGACTATCGACTCGACTCGACTCGACTATCGACTCGACTCGACTCGACTGGACTCGATTCGACTCGACTATCGACTCGACTCGACTCGACTATCGACTCGACTATCGACTCGACTATCGACTCGACTATCGACTCGACTATCGACTCGACTATCGACTCGACTATCGACTCGACTATCGACTCGACTATCGACTCGACTATCGACTCGACTATCGACTCGACTATCGACTCGACTATCGACTCGACTATCGACTCGACTATCGACTCGACTATCGACTCGACTATCGACTCGACTATCGACTCGACTATCGACTCGACTATCGACTCGACTATCGACTCGACTATCGACTCGACTATCGACTCGACTATCGACTCGACTATCGACTCGACTATCGACTCGACTATCGACTCGACTATCGACTCGACTATCGACTCGACTATCGACTCGACTCGACTCGACTCGACTATCGACTCGACTATCGACTCGACTCGACTATCGACTAGACTCGACTCGACTCGACTATCGACTCGACTATCGACTCGACTCGACTCGACTATCGACTATCGACTATCCTCGACTCGACTGTCGACTCGACTCGACTCGACTATCGACTCGACTCGACTCGACTCGACTATCGACTATCGACTATCCTCGACTCGACTGTCGACTCGACTATCGACTCGACTCGACTCGACTATCGACTCGACTATCGACTCGACTATCGACTCGACTATCGACTCGACTATCGACTCGACTATCGACTCGACTATCGACTCGACTATCGACTCGACTATCGACTCGACTATCGACTCGACTATCGACTCGACTATCGACTCGACTATCGACTCGACTATCGACTCGACTATCGACTCGACTATCGACTCGACTCGACTCGACTCGACTATCGACTCTACTCGACTCGACTATCGACTATCGACTATCCTCGACTCGACTGTCGACTCGACTCGACTCGACTATCGACTCGACTCGACTCGACTCGACTCGACTATCGACTCGACTATCGACTCGACTCGACTCGACTCGACTATCGACTCGACTATCGACTCGACTATCGACTCGACTCGACTATCGACTCGACTCGACTCGACTATCGACTCGACTCGACTCGACTATCGACTCGACTCGACTCGACTCGACTCGACTATCGACTCGACTCGACTCGACTCGACTCGACTATCGACTCGACTCGACTCGACTCGACTCGACTCGACTATCGACTCGACTCGACTATCGACTCGACTCGACTGGACTATCGACTCGACTATCGACTCGACTATCGACTCGACTCGACTCGACTATCGACTCGACTATCGACTCGACTCGACTCGACTATCGACTCGACTCGACTCGACTCGACTCGATTCGACTCGACTATCGACTCGACTCGACTCGACTATCGACTCGACTATCGACTCGACTATCGACTCGACTATCGACTCGACTATCGACTCGACTATCGACTCGACTATCGACTCGACTATCGACTCGACTATCGACTCGACTATCGACTCGACTATCGACTCGACTATCGACTCGACTATCGACTCGACTATCGACTCGACTATCGACTCGACTATCGACTCGACTATCGACTCGACTATCGACTCGACTATCGACTCGACTATCGACTAGACTATCGACTCGACTATCGACTCGACTATCGACTCGACTATCGACTCGACTATCGACTCGACTATCGACTCGACTATCGACTCGACTATCGACTCGACTATCGACTCGACTATCGACTCGACTATCGACTCGACTATCGACTCGACTATCGACTCGACTATCGACTCGACTATCGACTCGACTATCGACTCGACTATCGACTCGACTATCGACTCGACTATCGACTCGACTATCGACTCGACTATCGACTCGACTATCGACTCGACTATCGACTCGACTATCGACTCGACTATCGACTCGACTATCGACTCGACTATCGACTCGACTATCGACTCGACTATCGACTCGACTATCGACTCGACTATCGACTCGACTATCGACTCGACTACCGACTCGACTATCGACTCGACTATCGACTCGACTATCGACTCGACTATCGACTCGACTCGACTCGACTATCGACTCGACTCGACTCGACTGGACTCGATTCGACTCGACTATCGACTCGACTCGACTCGACTATCGACTCGACTATCGACTCGACTATCGACTCGACTATCGACTCGACTATCGACTCGACTATCGACTCGACTATCGACTCGACTATCGACTCGACTATCGACTCGACTATCGACTCGACTATCGACTCGACTATCGACTCGACTATCGACTCGACTATCGACTCGACTATCGACTCGACTATCGACTCGACTATCGACTCGACTATCGACTCGACTATCGACTCGACTATCGACTCGACTATCGACTCGACTATCGACTCGACTATCGACTCGACTATCGACTCGACTATCGACTCGACTATCGACTCGACTCGACTCGACTCTACTATCGACTCGACTATCGACTCGACTCGACTATCGACTAGACTCGACTCGACTCGACTATCGACTCGACTATCGACTCGACTCGACTCGACTATCGACTATCGACTATCCTCGACTCGACTGTCGACTCGACTCGACTCGACTATCGACTCGACTCGACTCGACTCGACTATCGACTATCGACTATCCTCGACTCGACTGTCGACTCGACTATCGACTCGACTCGACTCGACTATCGACTCGACTATCGACTCGACTATCGACTCGACTATCGACTCGACTATCGACTCGACTATCGACTCGACTATCGACTCGACTATCGACTCGACTATCGACTCGACTATCGACTCGACTATCGACTCGACTATCGACTCGACTATCGACTCGACTATCGACTCGACTATCGACTCGACTATCGACTCGACTCGACTCGACTCGACTATCGACTCTACTCGACTCGACTATCGACTATCGACTATCCTCGACTCGACTGTCGACTCGACTCGACTCGACTATCGACTCGACTCGACTCGACTCGACTCGACTATCGACTCGACTATCGACTCGACTCGACTCGACTCGACTATCGACTCGACTATCGACTCGACTATCGACTCGACTCGACTATCGACTCGACTCGACTCGACTATCGACTCGACTCGACTCGACTATCGACTCGACTATCGACTCGACTATCGACTCGACTATCGACTCGACTCGACTCGACTATCGACTCGACTCGACTCGACTGGACTCGATTCGACTCGACTATCGACTCGACTCGACTCGACTATCGACTCGACTATCGACTCGACTATCGACTCGACTATCGACTCGACTCGACTCGACTATCGACTCGACTATCGACTCGACTATCGACTCGACTCGACTATCGACTCGACTATCGACTCGACTATCGACTCGACTACCGACTCGACTATCGACTCGACTATCGACTCGACTATCGACTCGACTATCGACTCGACTCGACTCGACTCTCGACTCGACTCGACTCGACTGGACTCGATTCGACTCGACTATCGACTCGACTCGACTCGACTATCGACTCGACTATCGACTCGACTATCGACTCGACTATCGACTCGACTATCGACTCGACTATCGACTCGACTATCGACTCGACTATCGACTCGACTATCGACTCGACTATCGACTCGACTATCGACTCGACTATCGACTCGACTATCGACTCGACTATCGACTCGACTATCGACTCGACTATCGACTCGACTATCGACTCGACTATCGACTCGACTATCGACTCGACTATCGACTCGACTATCGACTCGACTATCGACTCGACTATCGACTCGACTATCGACTCGACTCGACTCGACTCGACTATCGACTCGACTATCGACTCGACTCGACTATCGACTAGACTCGACTCGACTCGACTATCGACTCGACTATCGACTCGACTCGACTCGACTATCGACTATCGACTATCCTCGACTCGACTGTCGACTCGACTCGACTCGACTATCGACTCGACTCGACTCGACTCGACTATCGACTATCGACTATCCTCGACTCGACTGTCGACTCGACTATCGACTCGACTCGACTCGACTATCGACTCGACTATCGACTCGACTATCGACTCGACTATCGACTCGACTATCGACTCGACTATCGACTCGACTATCGACTCGACTATCGACTCGACTATCGACTCGACTATCGACTCGACTATCGACTCGACTATCGACTCGACTATCGACTCGACTATCGACTCGACTATCGACTCGACTCGACTCGACTCGACTATCGACTCTACTCGACTCGACTATCGACTATCGACTATCCTCGACTCGACTGTCGACTCGACTCGACTCGACTATCGACTCGACTCGACTCGACTCGACTCGACTATCGACTCGACTATCGACTCGACTCGACTCGACTCGACTATCGACTCGACTATCGACTCGACTATCGACTCGACTCGACTATCGACTCGACTCGACTCGACTATCGACTCGACTCGACTATCGACTCGACTCGACTCGACTCGACTCGACTATCGACTCGACTCGACTCGACTCGACTCGACTATCGACTCGACTCGACTCGACTCGACTCGACTCGACTATCGACTCGACTCGACTATCGACTCGACTATCGACTCGACTATCGACTCGACTATCGACTCGACTATCGACTCGACTATCGACTCGACTCGACTCGACTATCGACTCGACTCGACTCGACTGGACTCGATTCGACTCGACTATCGACTCGACTCGACTCGACTATCGACTCGACTATCGACTCGACTATCGACTCGACTATCGACTCGACTATCGACTCGACTATCGACTCGACTATCGACTCGACTATCGACTCGACTATCGACTCGACTATCGACTCGACTATCGACTCGACTATCGACTCGACTATCGACTCGACTATCGACTCGACTATCGACTCGACTATCGACTCGACTATCGACTCGACTATCGACTCGACTATCGACTCGACTATCGACTCGACTATCGACTCGACTATCGACTCGACTATCGACTCGACTATCGACTCGACTATCGACTCGACTATCGACTCGACTATCGACTCGACTCGACTCGACTCGACTATCGACTCGACTATCGACTCGACTCGACTATCGACTAGACTCGACTCGACTCGACTATCGACTCGACTATCGACTCGACTCGACTCGACTATCGACTATCGACTATCCTCGACTCGACTGTCGACTCGACTCGACTCGACTATCGACTCGACTCGACTCGACTCGACTATCGACTATCGACTATCCTCGACTCGACTGTCGACTCGACTATCGACTCGACTCGACTCGACTATCGACTCGACTATCGACTCGACTATCGACTCGACTATCGACTCGACTATCGACTCGACTATCGACTCGACTATCGACTCGACTATCGACTCGACTATCGACTCGACTATCGACTCGACTATCGACTCGACTATCGACTCGACTATCGACTCGACTATCGACTCGACTATCGACTCGACTCGACTCGACTCGACTATCGACTCTACTCGACTCGACTATCGACTATCGACTATCCTCGACTCGACTGTCGACTCGACTCGACTCGACTATCGACTCGACTCGACTCGACTCGACTCGACTATCGACTCGACTATCGACTCGACTCGACTCGACTCGACTATCGACTCGACTATCGACTCGACTATCGACTCGACTCGACTATCGACTCGACTCGACTCGACTATCGACTCGACTCGACTCGACTATCGACTCGACTCGACTCGACTATCGACTCGACTATCGACTCGACTATCGACTCGACTATCGACTCGACTCGACTCGACTATCGACTCGACTCGACTCGACTGGACTCGATTCGACTCGACTATCGACTCGACTCGACTCGACTATCGACTCGACTATCGACTCGACTATCGACTCGACTATCGACTCGACTCGACTCGACTATCGACTCGACTATCGACTCGACTATCGACTCGACTCGACTATCGACTCGACTATCGACTCGACTATCGACTCGACTACCGACTCGACTATCGACTCGACTATCGACTCGACTATCGACTCGACTATCGACTCGACTCGACTCGACTATCGACTCGACTCGACTCGACTGGACTCGATTCGACTCGACTATCGACTCGACTCGACTCGACTATCGACTCGACTATCGACTCGACTATCGACTCGACTATCGACTCGACTATCGACTCGACTATCGACTCGACTATCGACTCGACTATCGACTCGACTATCGACTCGACTATCGACTCGACTATCGACTCGACTATCGACTCGACTATCGAC
Source organism: Pemphredon lugubris (assembly GCA_933228935.1). Lineage (NCBI taxonomy): Eukaryota > Metazoa > Arthropoda > Insecta > Hymenoptera > Crabronidae > Pemphredon > Pemphredon lugubris. Next base: position 36,138,261 of record OW121815.1, read on the forward strand.
TCGACTATCGACTCGACTATCGACTCGACTATCGACTCGACTATCGACTCGACTATCGACTCGACTATCGACTCGACTATCGACTCGACTATCGACTCGACTATCGACTCGACTATCGACTCGACTATCGACTCGACTATCGACTCGACTCGACTCGACTCGACTATCGACTCGACTATCGACTCGACTATCGACTCGACTCGACTATCGACTCGACTCGACTCGACTATCGACTCGACTCGACTCGACTATCGACTCGACTATCGACTCGACTATCGACTCGACTATCGACTCGACTCGACTCGACTATCGACTCGACTCGACTCGACTGGACTCGATTCGACTCGACTATCGACTCGACTCGACTCGACTATCGACTCGACTATCGACTCGACTATCGACTCGACTATCGACTCGACTCGACTCGACTATCGACTCGACTATCGACTCGACTATCGACTCGACTCGACTATCGACTCGACTATCGACTCGACTATCGACTCGACTACCGACTCGACTATCGACTCGACTATCGACTCGACTATCGACTCGACTATCGACTCGACTCGACTCGACTATCGACTCGACTCGACTCGACTGGACTCGATTCGACTCGACTATCGACTCGACTCGACTCGACTATCGACTCGACTATCGACTCGACTATCGACTCGACTATCGACTCGACTATCGACTCGACTATCGACTCGACTATCGACTCGACTATCGACTCGACTATCGACTCGACTATCGACTCGACTATCGACTCGACTATCGACTCGACTATCGACTCGACTATCGACTCGACTATCGACTCGACTATCGACTCGACTATCGACTCGACTATCGACTCGACTATCGACTCGACTATCGACTCGACTATCGACTCGACTATCGACTCGACTATCGACTCGACTATCGACTCGACTATCGACTCGACTATCGACTCGACTATCGACTCGACTATCGACTCGACTATCGACTCGACTATCGACTCGACTATCGACTCGACTCGACTCGACTCGACTATCGACTCGACTATCGACTCGACTCGACTATCGACTAGACTCGACTCGACTCGACTATCGACTCGACTATCGACTCGACTCGACTCGACTATCGACTATCGACTATCCTCGACTCGACTGTCGACTCGACTCGACTCGACTATCGACTCGACTCGACTCGACTCGACTATCGACTATCGACTTTCCTCGACTCGACTGTCGACTCGACTATCGACTCGACTCGACTCGACTATCGACTCGACTATCGACTCGACTATCGACTCGACTATCGACTCGACTATCGACTCGACTATCGACTCGACTATCGACTCGACTATCGACTCGACTATCGACTCGACTATCGACTCGACTATCGACTCGACTATCGACTCGACTATCGACTCGACTATCGACTCGACTATCGACTCGACTATCGACTCGACTCGACTCGACTCGACTATCGACTCTACTCGACTCGACTATCGACTATCGACTATCCTCGACTCGACTGTCGACTCGACTCGACTCGACTATCGACTCGACTCGACTCGACTCGACTCGACTATCGACTCGACTATCGACTCGACTCGACTCGACTCGACTATCGACTCGACTATCGACTCGACTATCGACTCGACTCGACTATCGACTCGACTCGACTCGACTATCGACTCGACTCGACTCGACTATCGACTCGACTCGACTCGACTCGACTCGACTATCGACTCGACTCGACTCGACTCGACTCGACTATCGACTCGACTCGACTCGACTCGACTCGACTCGACTCGACTATCGACTCGACTCGACTATCGACTCGACTCGACTGGACTATCGACTCGACTATCGACTCGACTATCGACTCGACTCGACTCGACTATCGACTCGACTATCGACTCGACTCGACTCGACTATCGACTCGACTCGACTCGACTCGATTCGACTCGACTATCGACTCGACTCGACTCGACTATCGACTCGACTATCGACTCGACTATCGACTCGACTATCGACTCGACTATCGACTCGACTATCGACTCGACTATCGACTCGACTATCGACTCGACTATCGACTCGACTATCGACTCGACTATCGACTCGACTATCGACTCGACTATCGACTCGACTATCGACTCGACTATCGACTCGACTATCGACTCGACTATCGACTCGACTATCGACTCGACTATCGACTCGACTATCGACTCGACTATCGACTCGACTATCGACTCGACTATCGACTCGACTATCGACTCGACTATCGACTCGACTATCGACTCGACTATCGACTCGACTATCGACTCGACTATCGACTCGACTATCGACTCGACTATCGACTCGACTATCGACTCGACTATCGACTCGACTATCGACTCGACTATCGACTCGACTATCGACTCGACTATCGACTCGACTATCGACTCGACTATCGACTCGACTATCGACTCGACTATCGACTCGACTATCGACTCGACTATCGACTCGACTATCGACTCGACTATCGACTCGACTATCGACTCGACTATCGACTCGACTATCGACTCGACTATCGACTCGACTATCGACTCGACTATCGACTCGACTATCGACTCGACTATCGACTCGACTATCGACTCGACTATCGACTCGACTATCGACTCGACTATCGACTCGACTATCGACTCGACTATCGACTCGACTATCGACTCGACTCGACTCGACTCGACTCGACTATCGACTCGACTATCGACTCGACTCGACTATCGACTAGACTCGACTCGACTCGACTATCGACTCGACTATCGACTCGACTCGACTCGACTATCGACTATCGACTATCCTCGACTCGACTGTCGACTCGACTCGACTCGACTATCGACTCGACTCGACTCGACTCGACTATCGACTATCGACTATCCTCGACTCGACTGTCGACTCGACTATCGACTCGACTCGACTCGACTATCGACTCGACTCGACTCGACTCGACTATCGACTCGACTCGACTCGACTATCGATTCGACTCGACTCGACTCGACTATCGACTCGACTCGACTATCGACTCGACTCGACTCGACTATCGACTCGACTCGACTCGACTATCGACTCGACTCGACTCGACTATCGACTCGACTCGACTCGACTATCGACTCGACTCGACTCGACTATCGACTCGACTCGACTCGACTATCGACTCGACTCGACTCGACTATCGACTCGACTCGACTCGACTATCGACTCGACTATCGACTCGACTCGACTCGACTATCGACTCGACTATCGACTCGACTCGACTCGACTATCGACTCGACTCGACTCGACTCGACTCGATTCGACTCGACTATCGACTCGACTCGACTCGACTATCGACTCGACTATCGACTCGACTATCGACTCGACTATCGACTCGACTATCGACTCGACTATCGACTCGACTCGACTGGACTCGATTCGACTCGACTATCGACTCGACTATCGACTCGACTATCGACTCGACTATCGACTCGACTATCGACTCGACTATCGACTCGACTATCGACTCGACTATCGACTCGACTATCGACTCGACTATCGACTCGACTATCGACTCGACTATCGACTCGACTATCGACTCGACTATCGACTCGACTATCGACTCGACTATCGACTCGACTATCGACTCGACTATCGACTCGACTATCGACTCGACTATCGACTCGACTATCGACTCGACTATCGACTCGACTATCGACTCGACTATCGACTCGACTATCGACTCGACTATCGACTCGACTATCGACTCGACTATCGACTCGACTATCGACTCGACTCGACTATCGACTCGACTATCGACTCGACTATCGACTCGACTATCGACTCGACTATCGACTCGACTCGACTCGACTCGACTCGACTATCGACTCGACTATCGACTCGACTCGACTATCGACTAGACTCGACTCGACTCGACTATCGACTCGACTATCGACTCGACTCGACTCGACTATCGACTATCGACTATCCTCGACTCGACTGTCGACTCGACTCGACTCGACTATCGACTCGACTCGACTCGACTCGACTATCGACTATCGACTATCCTCGACTCGACTGTCGACTCGACTATCGACTCGACTCGACTCGACTATCGACTCGACTCGACTCGACTCGACTATCGACTCGACTCGACTATCGATTCGACTCGACTCGACTCGACTATCGACTCGACTCGACTATCGACTCGACTCGACTCGACTATCGACTCGACTCGACTCGACTATCGACTCGACTCGACTCGACTATCGACTCGACTCGACTCGACTATCGACTCGACTCGACTCGACTATCGACTCGACTCGACTCGACTATCGACTCGACTCGACTCGACTATCGACTCGACTATCGACTCGACTCGACTCGACTATCGACTCGACTATCGACTCGACTCGACTCGACTATCGACTCGACTCGACTTGACTCGACTCGATTCGACTCGACTATCGACTCGACTCGACTCGACTATCGACTCGACTATCGACTCGACTATCGACTCGACTATCGACTCGACTATCGACTCGACTATCGACTCGACTCGACTCGACTGGACTCGATTCGACTCGACTATCGACTCGACTCGACTCGACTATCGACTCGACTATCGACTCGACTCGACTCGACTATCGACTCGACTCGGCTCGACTATCGACTCGACTCGACTCGACTATCGACTCGACTATCGACTCGACTATCGACTCGACTATCGACTCGACTATCGACTCGACTATCGACTCGACTATCGACTCGACTATCGACTCGACTATCGACTCGACTATCGACTCGACTATCGACTCGACTATCGACTCGACTATCGACTCGACTATCGACTCGACTATCGACTCGACTATCGACTCGACTATCGACTCGACTATCGACTCGACTATCGACTCGACTATCGACTCGACTATCGACTCGACTATCGACTCGACTATCGACTCGACTATCGACTCGACTATCGACTCGACTATCGACTCGACTATCGACTCGACTATCGACTCGACTATCGACTCGACTGTCGACTCGACTATCGACTCGACTATCGACTCGACTATCGACTCGACTATCGACTCGACTATCGACTCGACTATCGACTCGACTATCGACTCGACTCGACTCGACTCGACTATCGACTCGACTATCGACTCGACTCGACTATCGACTAGACTCGACTCGACTCGACTATCGACTCGACTATCGACTCGACTCGACTCGACTATCGACTATCGACTATCCTCGACTCGACTGTCGACTCGACTCGACTCGACTATCGACTCGACTCGACTCGACTCGACTATCGACTATCGACTATCCTCGACTCGACTGTCGACTCGACTATCGACTCGACTCGACTCGACTATCGACTCGACTCGACTCGACTCGACTATCGACTCGACTCGACTCGACTATCGATTCGACTCGACTCGACTCGACTATCGACTCGACTCGACTCGACTATCGACTCGACTCGACTCGACTATCGACTCGACTCGACTCGACTATCGACTCGACTCGACTCGACTATCGACTCGACTCGACTCGACTATCGACTCGACTCGACTCGACTATCGACTCGACTCGACTCGACTATCGACTCGACTCGACTCGACTATCGACTCGACTCGACTCGACTATCGACTCGTCTCGACTCGACTCGACTCGACTATCGACTCGACTATCGACTCGACTATCGACTCGACTATCGACTCGACTATCGACTCGACTATCGACTCGACTATCGACTCGACTATCGACTCGACTATCGACTCGACTATCGACTCGACTATCGACTCGACTATCGACTCGACTATCGACTCGACTATCGACTCGACTATCGACTCGACTATCGACTCGACTATCGACTCGACTATCGACTCGACTATCGACTCGACTATCGACTCGACTATCGACTCGACTATCGACTCGACTATCGACTCGACTATCGACTCGACTATCGACTCGACTATCGACTCGACTATCGACTCGACTATCGACTCGACTATCGACTCGACTATCGACTCGACTATCGACTCGACTATCGACTCGACTATCGACTCGACTATCGACTCGACTATCGACTCGACTATCGACTCGACTATCGACTCGACTATCGACTCGACTATCGACTCGACTATCGACTCGACTATCGACTCGACTATCGACTCGACTATCGACTCGACTATCGACTCGACTATCGACTCGACTATCGACTCGACTATCGACTCGACTATCGACTCGACTATCGACTCGACTCGACTCGACTCGACTATCGACTCGACTATCGACTCTACTCGACTCGACTATCGACTATCGACTATCGACTATCCTCGACTCGACTGTCGACTCGACTCGACTCGACTATCGACTCGACTCGACTCGACTCGACTATCGACTATCGACTATCCTCGACTCGACTGTCGACTCGACTATCGACTCGACTCGACTCGACTATCGACTCGACTCGACTCGACTCGACTATCGACTCGACTCGACTCGACTATCGATTCGACTCGACTCGACTCGACTATCGACTCGACTCGACTATCGACTCGACTCGACTCGACTATCGACTCGACTCGACTCGACTATCGACTCGACTCGACTCGACTATCGACTCGACTCGACTCGACTATCGACTCGACTCGACTCGACTATCGACTCGACTCGACTCAACTATCGACTCGACTCGACTCGACTATCGACTCGACTCGACTCGACTATCGACTCGACTCGACTCGACTATCGACTCGACTCGACTCGACTATCGACTCGACTCGACTCGACTATCGACTCGACTATCGACTCGACTCGACTCGACTATCGACTCGACTATCGACTCGACTCGACTCGACTATCGACTCGACTCGACTCGACTCGACTCGACTCGACTCGACTATCGACTCGACTATCGACTCGACTATCGACTCGACTATCGACTCGACTATCGACTCGACTATCGACTCGACTCGACTCGACTGGACTCGATTCGACTCGACTATCGACTCGACTCGACTCGACTATCGACTCGACTATCGACTCGACTCGACTCGACTATCGACTCGACTCGACTCGACTATCGACTCGACTCGACTCGACTATCGACTCGACTATCGACTCGACTATCGACTCGACTATCGACTCGACTATCGACTCGACTATCGACTCGACTATCGACTCGACTATCGACTCGACTATCGACTCGACTATCGACTCGACTATCGACTCGACTATCGACTCGACTATCGACTCGACTATCGACTCGACTATCGACTCGACTATCGACTCGACTATCGACTCGACTATCGACTCGACTATCGACTCGACTATCGACTCGACTATCGACTCGACTATCGACTCGACTATCGACTCGACTATCGACTCGACTATCGACTCGACTATCGACTCGACTATCGACTCGACTATCGACTCGACTGTCGACTCGACTATCGACTCGACTATCGACTCGACTATCGACTCGACTATCGACTCGACTATAGACTCGACTATCGACTCGACTATCGACTCGACTCGACTCGACTCGACTATCGACTCGACTATCGACTCGACTCGACTATCGACTAGACTCGACTCGACTCGACTATCGACTCGACTATCGACTCGACTCGACTCGACTATCGACTATCGACTATCCTCGACTCGACTGTCGACTCGACTCGGCTCGACTATCGACTCGACTCGACTCGACTCGACTCGACTATCGACTCGACTCGACTCGACTATCGACTCGACTCGACTCGACTATCGACTCGACTCGACTCGACTATCGACTCGACTCGACGACTCGACTATCGACTCGACTCGACTCGACTATCGACTTGACTCGACTCGACTATCGACTCGACTCGACTCGACTATCGACTCGACTCGACTCGACTATCGACTCGACTCGACTCGACTATCGACTCGTCTCGACTCGACTCGACTCGACTATCGACTCGACTCGACTCGACTATCGACTCGACTCGACTCGACTATCGACTCGACTCGACTCGACTATTCGACTCGACTCGACTCGACTATCGACTCGACTCGACTCGACTATCGACTCGACTCGACTCGACTATCGACTCGACTCGACTCGACTATCGACTCGACTCGACTCGACTATCGACTCGACTCGACTCGACTATCGACTCGACTCGACTCGACTATCGACTCGACTCGACTCGACTATCGACTCGACTCGACTCGACTATCGACTCGACTCGACTCGACTATCGACTCGTCTCGACTCGACTCGACTCGACTATCGACTCGACTATCGACTCGACTATCGACTCGACTATCGACTCGACTATCGACTCGACTATCGACTCGACTATCGACTCGACTATCGACTCGACTATCGACTCGACTATCGACTCGACTATCGACTCGACTATCGACTCGACTATCGACTCGACTATCGACTCGACTATCGACTCGACTATCGACTCGACTATCGACTCGACTATCGACTCGACTATCGACTCGACTATCGACTCGACTATCGACTCGACTATCGACTCGACTATCGACTCGACTATCGACTCGACTATCGACTCGACTATCGACTCGGACTATCGACTCGACTATCGACTCGACTATCGACTCGACTATCGACTCGACTATCGACTCGACTATCGACTCGACTATCGACTCGACTATCGACTCGACTATAGACTCGACTATCGACTCGACTATCGACTCGACTATCGACTCGACTATCGACTCGACTATCGACTCGACTATCGACTCGACTATCGACTCGACTATCGACTCGACTATCGACTCGACTATCGACTCGACTATCGACTCGACTATCGACTCGACTGTCGACTCGACTATCGACTCGACTATCGACTCGACTATCGACTCGACTATCGACTCGACTATAGACTCGACTATCGACTCGACTATCGACTCGACTCGACTCGACTCGACTATCGACTCGACTATCGACTCGACTCGACTATCGACTAGACTCGACTCGACTCGACTATCGACTCGACTATCGACTCGACTCGACTCGACTATCGACTATCGACTATCCTCGACTCGACTGTCGACTCGACTCGACTCGACTATCGACTCGACTCGACTCGACTCGACTCGACTATCGACTATCGACTATCCTCGACTCGACTGTCGACTCGACTATCGACTCGACTCGACTCGACTATCGACTCGACTCGACTCGACTATCGACTCGACTCGACTCGACTATCGATTCGACTCGACTCGACTCGACTATCGACTCGACTCGACTCGACTATCGACTCGACTCGACTCGACTATCGACTCGACTCGACTCGACTATCGACTCGACTCGACTCGACTATCGACTCGACTCGACTCGACTATCGACTTGACTCGACTCGACTATCGACTCGACTCGACTCGACTATCGACTCGACTCGACTCGACTATCGACTCGACTCGACTCGACTATCGACTCGTCTCGACTCGACTCGACTCGACTATCGACTCGACTATCGACTCGACTATCGACTCGACTATCGACTCGACTATCGACTCGACTATCGACTCGACTATCGACTCGACTATCGACTCGACTATCGACTCGACTATCGACTCGACTATCGACTCGACTATCGACTCGACTATCGACTCGACTATCGACTCGACTATCGACTCGACTATCGACTCGACTATCGACTCGACTATCGACTCGACTATCGACTCGACTATCGACTCGACTATCGACTCGACTATCGACTCGACTATCGACTCGACTATCGACTCGACTATCGACTCGACTATCGACTCGACTATCGACTCGACTATCGACTCGACTATCGACTCGACTATCGACTCGACTATCGACTCGACTATCGACTCGACTATCGACTCGACTATCGACTCGACTATCGACTCGACTATCGACTCGACTATCGACTCGACTATCGACTCGACTATCGACTCGACTATCGACTCGACTATCGACTCGACTATCGACTCGACTATCGACTCGACTATCGACTCGACTATCGACTCGACTATCGACTCGACTATCGACTCGACTATCGACTCGACTATCGACTCGACTATCGACTCGACTATCGACTCGACTATCGACTCGACTATCGACTCGACTATCGACTCGACTATCGACTCGACTATCGACTCGACTATCGACTCGACTATCGACTCGACTATCGACTCGACTATCGACTCGACTATCGACTCGACTCGACTCGACTCGACTATCGACTCGACTATCGACTCTACTCGACTCGACTATCGACTATCGACTATCGACTATCCTCGACTCGACTGTCGACTCGACTCGACTCGACTATCGACTCGACTCGACTCGACTCGACTATCGACTATCGACTATCCTCGACTCGACTGTCGACTCGACTATCGACTCGACTCGACTCGACTATCGACTCGTCTCGACTCGACTATCGACTCGACTATCGACTCGACTATCGACTCGACTATCGACTCGACTATCGACTCGACTATCGACTCGACTATCGACTCGACTATCGACTCGACTATCGACTCGACTATCGACTCGACTATCGACTCGACTATCGACTCGACTATCGACTCGACTCTCGACTCGACTATCGACTCGACTATCGACTCGACTATCGACTCGACTATCGACTCGACTATCGACTCGACTATCGACTCGACTATCGACTCGACTATCGACTCGACTATCGACTCGACTATCGACTCGACTATCGACTCGACTATCGACTCGACTATCGACTCGACTATCGACTCGACTATCGACTCGACTATCGACTCGACTATCGACTCGACTATCGACTCGACTATCGACTCGACTATCGACTCGACTCGACTCGACTATCGACTCGACTCGACTCGACTATCGACTCGACTCGACTCGACTATCGACTCGACTCGACTCGACTATCGACTCGACTCGACTATCGACTCGACTCGACTCGACTCGACTATCGACTCGACTCGACTCGACTATCGACTCGACTATCGACTCGACTCGACTCGACTATCGACTCGACTATCGACTCGACTCGACTCGACTATCGACTCGACTCGACTCGACTCGACTCGATTCGACTCGACTATCGACTCGACTCGACTCGACTATCGACTCGACTATCGACTCGACTATCGACTCGACTATCGACTCGACTATCGACTCGACTATCGACTCGACTATCGACTCGACTCGACTCGACTGGACTCGATTCGACTCGACTATCGACTCGACTCGACTCGACTATCGACTCGACTATCGACTCGACTATCGACTCGACTATCGACTCGACTATCGACTCGACTATCGACTCGACTATCGACTCGACTATCGACTCGACTATCGACTCGACTATCGACTCGACTATCGACTCGACTATCGACTCGACTATCGACTCGACTATCGACTCGACTATCGACTCGACTATCGACTCGACTATCGACTCGACTATCGACTCGACTATCGACTCGACTATCGACTCGACTTCGACTCGACTATCGACTCGACTATCGACTCGACTATCGACTCGACTATCGACTCGACTATCGACTCGACTATCGACTCGACTATCGACTCGACTATCGACTCGACTATCGACTCGACTATCGACTCGACTATCGACTCGACTATCGACTCGACTATCGACTCGACTATCGACTCGACTATCGACTCGACTATCGACTCGACTATCGACTCGACTATCGACTCGACTATCGACTCGACTATCGACTCGACTATCGACTCGACTATCGACTCGACTATCGACTCGACTATCGACTCGACTATCGACTCGACTATCGACTCGACTATCGACTCGACTATCGACTCGACTATCGACTCGACTATCGACTCGACTATCGACTCGACTATCGACTCGACTATCGACTCGACTATCGACTCGACTATCGACTCGACTATCGACTCGACTATCGACTCGACTATCGACTCGACTATCGACTCGACTATCGACTCGACTATCGACTCGACTATCGACTCGACTATCGACTCGACTATCGACTCGACTATCGACTCGACTATCGACTCGACTATCGACTCGACTCGACTATCGACTCGACTCGACTCGACTATCGACTATCCTCGACTCGACTCGACTATCGACTCGACTCGACTCGACTATCGACTCGACTCGACACGACTATCGACTCGACTCGACTCGACTATCGACTCGACTCGACTCGACTCGACTATCGACTCGACTCGACTCGACTATCGACTCGACTCGACTCGACTCGACTATCGACTCGACTCGACTCGACTATCGACTCGACTCGACTCGACTCGACTATCGACTCGACTCGACTATCGACTCGACTCGACTATCGACTCGACTCGACTCGACTATCGACTCGACTATCGACTCGACTATCGACTCGACTATCGACTCGACTATCGACTCGACTATCGACTCGACTATCGACTCGACTATCGACTCGACTATCGACTCGACTATCGACTCGACTATCGACTCGACTATCGACTCGACTATCGACTCGCGACTATCGACTCGACTATCGACTCGACTATCGACTCGACTATCGACTCGACTATCGACTCGACTATCGACTCGACTATCGACTCGACTATCGACTCGACTATCGACTCGACTATCGACTCGACTATCGACTCGACTATCGACTCGACTATCGACTCGACTATCGACTCGACTATCGACTCGACTATCGACTCGACTATCGACTCGACTATCGACTCGACTATCGACTCGACTATCGACTCGACTATCGACTCGACTATCGACTCGACTATCGACTCGACTATCGACTCGACTATCGACTCGACTATCGACTCGACTATCGACTCGACTATCGACTCGACTATCGACTCGACTATCGACTCGACTATCGACTCGACTATCGACTCGACTATCGACTCGACTATCGACTCGACTATCGACTCGACTATCGACTCGACTATCGACTCGACTATCGACTCGACTATCGACTCGACTATCGACTCGACTATCGACTCGACTATCGACTCGACTATCGACTCGACTATCGACTCGACTATCGACTCGACTATCGACTCGACTATCGACTCGACTATCGACTCGACTATCGACTCGACTATCGACTCGACTATCGACTCGACTATCGACTCGACTATCGACTCGACTATCGACTCGACTATCGACTCGACTATCGACTCGACTATCGACTCGACTATCGACTCGACTATCGACTCGACTATCGACTCGACTATCGACTCGACTATCGACTCGACTATCGACTCGACTCGACTCGACTATCGACTCGACTCGACTCGACTGGACTCGATTCGACTCGACTATCGACTCGACTCGACTCGACTATCGACTCGACTATCGACTCGACTATCGACTCGACTATCGACTCGACTATCGACTCGACTATCGACTCGACTATCGACTCGACTCGACTCGACTCGACTATCGACTCGACTATCGACTCGACTATCGACTCGACTCGACTATCGACTCGACTCGACTCGACTATCGACTCGACTCGACTCGACTATCGACTCGACTCGACTCGACTCGACTCGACTATCGACTCGACTCGACTCGACTCGACTCGACTATCGACTCGACTCGACTCGACTCGACTCGACTCGACTATCGACTCGACTCGACTATCGACTCGACTCGACTGGACTATCGACTCGACTATCGACTCGACTATCGACTCGACTCGACTCGACTATCGACTCGACTATCGACTCGACTCGACTCGACTATCGACTCGACTCGACTCGACTCGACTCGATTCGACTCGACTATCGACTCGACTCGACTCGACTATCGACTCGACTATCGACTCTCGACTCGACTATCGACTCGACTATCGACTCGACTATCGACTCGACTATCGACTCGACTATCGACTCGACTATCGACTCGACTATCGACTCGACTATCGACTCGACTATCGACTCGACTATCGACTCGACTATCGACTCGACTATCGACTCGACTATCGACTCGACTATCGACTCGACTATCGACTCGACTATCGACTCGACTATCGACTCGACTATCGACTCGACTATCGACTCGACTATCGACTCGACTGTCGACTCGACTCGACTCGACTATCGACTCGACTCGACTCGACTCGACTCGACTATCGACTATCGACTATCCTCGACTCGACTGTCGACTCGACTATCGACTCGACTCGACTCGACTATCGACTCGACTCGACTCGACTATCGACTCGACTCGACTCGACTATCGATTCGACTCGACTCGACTATCGACTCGACTCGACTCGACTATCGACTCGACTCGACTCGACTATCGACTCGACTCGACTCGACTATCGACTCGACTCGACTCGACTATCGACTCGACTCGACTCGACTATCGACTTGACTCGACTCGACTATCGACTCGACTCGACTCGACTATCGACTCGACTCGACTCGACTATCGACTCGACTCGACTCGACTATCGACTCGTCTCGACTCGACTCGACTCGACTATCGACTCGACTATCGACTCGACTATCGACTCGACTATCGACTCGACTATCGACTCGACTATCGACTCGACTATCGACTCGACTATCGACTCGACTATCGACTCGACTATCGACTCGACTATCGACTCGACTATCGACTCGACTATCGACTCGACTATCGACTCGACTATCGACTCGACTATCGACTCGACTATCGACTCGACTATCGACTCGACTATCGACTCGACTATCGACTCGACTATCGACTCGACGATCGACTCGACTATCGACTCGACTATCGACTCGACTATCGACTCGACTATCGACTCGACTATCGACTCGACTATCGACTCGACTATCGACTCGACTATCGACTCGACTATCGACTCGACTATCGACTCGACTATCGACTCGACTATCGACTCGACTATCGACTCGACTATCGACTCGACTATCGACTCGACTATCGACTCGACTATCGACTCGACTATCGACTCGACTATCGACTCGACTATCGACTCGACTATCGACTCGACTATCGACTCGACTCGACTCGACTCGACTATCGACTCGACTATCGACTCTACTCGACTCGACTATCGACTATCGACTATCGACTATCCTCGACTCGACTGTCGACTCGACTCGACTCGACTATCGACTCGACTCGACTCGACTCGACTATCGACTATCGACTATCCTCGACTCGACTGTCGACTCGACTATCGACTCGACTCGACTCGACTATCGACTCGTCTCGACTCGACTCGACTCGACTATCGACTCGACTATCGACTCGACTATCGACTCGACTATCGACTCGACTATCGACTCGACTATCGACTCGACTATCGACTCGACTATCGACTCGACTATCGACTCGACTATCGACTCGACTATCGACTCGACTATCGACTCGACTATCGACTCGACTATCGACTCGACTATCGACTCGACTATCGACTCGACTATCGACTCGACTATCGACTCGACTATCGACTCGACTATCGACTCGACTATCGACTCGACTATCGACTCGACTATCGACTCGACTATCGACTCGACTATCGACTCGACTATCGACTCGACTATCGACTCGACTATCGACTCGACTATCGACTCGACTATCGACTCGACTCGACTCGACTATCGACTCGACTCGACTCGACTATCGACTCGACTCGACTCGACTATCGACTCGACTCGACTCGACTATCGACTCGACTCGACTCGACTATCGACTCGACTCGACTCGACTATCGACTCGACTCGACTCGACTATCGACTCGACTCGACTCGACTATCGACTCGACTATCGACTCGACTCGACTCGACTATCGACTCGACTATCGACTCGACTCGACTCGACTATCGACTCGACTCGACTCGACTCGACTCGATTCGACTCGACTATCGACTCGACTCGACTCGACTATCGACTCGACTATCGACTCGACTATCGACTCGACTATCGACTCGACTATCGACTCGACTATCGACTCGACTATCGACTCGACTCGACTCGACTGGACTCGATTCGACTCGACTATCGACTCGACTCGACTCGACTATCGACTCGACTATCGACTCGACTCGACTCGACTATCGACTCGACTCGACTCGATTCGACTCGACTATCGACTCGACTCGACTCGACTATCGACTCGACTATCGACTCGACTATCGACTCGACTATCGACTCGACTATCGACTCGACTATCGACTCGACTATCGACTCGACTCGACTATCGACTCGACTATCGACTCGACTATCGACTCGACTATCGACTCGACTATCGACTCGACTATCGACTCGACTATCGACTCGACTATCGACTCGACTATCGACTCGACTATCGACTCGACTATCGACTCGACTATCGACTCGACTATCGACTCGACTATCGACTCGACTATCGACTCGCAACTATCGACTCGACTATCGACTCGACTATCGACTCGACTATCGACTCGACTATCGACTCGACTATCGACTCGACTATCGACTCGACTATCGACTCGACTATCGACTCGACTATCGACTCGACTATCGACTCGACTATCGACTCGACTATCGACTCGACTATCGACTCGACTATCGACTCGACTATCGACTCGACTATCGACTCGACTATCGACTCGACTATCGACTCGACTATCGACTCGACTATCGACTCGACTATCGACTCGACTATCGACTCGACTATCGACTCGACTATCGACTCGACTATCGACTCGACTATCGACTCGACTATCGACTCGACTATCGACTCGACTATCGACTCGACTATCGACTCGACTATCGACTCGACTATCGACTCGACTATCGACTCGACTATCGACTCGACTATCGACTCGACTATCGACTCGACTATCGACTCGACTATCGACTCGACTATCGACTCGACTATCGACTCGACTATCGACTCGACTATCGACTCGACTATCGACTCGACTATCGACTCGACTATCGACTCGACTATCGACTCGACTATCGACTCGACTATCGACTCGACTATCGACTCGACTATCGACTCGACTATCGACTCGACTATCGACTCGACTATCGACTCGACTATCGACTCGACTATCGACTCGACTATCGACTCGACTATCGACTCGACTATCGACTCGACTATCGACTCGACTATCGACTCGACTATCGACTCGACTATCGACTCGACTATCGACTCGACTATCGACTCGACTATCGACTCGACTATCGACTCGACTATCGACTCGACTATCGACTCGACTATCGACTCGACTATCGACTCGACTATCGACTCGACTATCGACTCGACTATCGACTCGACTATCGACTCGACTATCGACTCGACTATCGACTCGACTATCGACTCGACTATCGACTCGACTATCGACTCGACTATCGACTCGACTATCGACTCGACTCGACTATCGACTCGACTCGACTCGACTATCGACTCGACTCGACTATCGACTCGACTATCGACTCGACTCGACTCGACTATCGACTCGACTCGACACGACTATCGACTCGACTCGACTCGACTATCGACTCGACTCGACTCGACTCGACTCGACTATCGACTCGACTCGACTCGACTATCGACTCGACTCGACTCGACTCGACTATCGACTCGACTCGACTCGACTATCGACTCGACTCGACTCGACTCGACTATCGACTCGACTCGACTATCGACTCGACTCGACTATCGACTCGACTCGACTCGACTATCGACTCGACTATCGACTCGACTATCGACTCGACTATCGACTCGACTATCGACTCGACTATCGACTCGACTATCGACTCGACTATCGACTCGACTATCGACTCGACTATCGACTCGACTATCGACTCGACTATCGACTCGACTATCGACTCGACTATCGACTCGACTATCGACTCGACTATCGACTCGACTATCGACTCGACTATCGACTCGACTATCGACTCGACTATCGACTCGACTATCGACTCGACTATCGACTCGACTATCGACTCGACTATCGACTCGACTATCGACTCGACTATCGACTCGACTATCGACTCGACTATCGACTCGACTATCGACTCGACTATCGACTCGACTATCGACTCGACTATCGACTCGACTATCGACTCGACTATCGACTCGACTATCGACTCGACTATCGACTCGACTATCGACTCGACTATCGACTCGACTATCGACTCGACTATCGACTCGACTATCGACTCGACTATCGACTCGACTATCGACTCGACTATCGACTCGACTATCGACTCGACTATCGACTCGACTATCGACTCGACTATCGACTCGACTATCGACTCGACTCGACTCGACTATCGACTCGACTATCGACTCGACTATCGACTCGACTATCGACTCGACTATCGACTCGACTATCGACTCGACTATCGACTCGACTCGACTCGACTCGACTATCGACTCGACTATCGACTCGACTATCGACTCGACTCGACTATCGACTCGACTCGACTCGACTATCGACTCGACTCGACTCGACTATCGACTCGACTCGACTCGACTCGACTCGACTATCGACTCGACTCGACTCGACTCGACTCGACTATCGACTCGACTCGACTCGACTCGACTCGACTATCGACTCGACTCGACTATCGACTCGACTATCGACTGACTATCGACTCGACTATCGACTCGACTATCGACTCGACTCGACTCGACTATCGACTCGACTATCGACTCGACTCGACTCGACTATCGACTCGACTCGACTCCGACTCGATTCGACTCGACTATCGACTCGACTCGACTCGACTATCGACTCGACTATCGACTCGACTATCGACTCGACTATCGACTCGACTATCGACTCGACTATCGACTCGACTATCGACTCGACTATCGACTCGACTATCGACTCGACTATCGACTCGACTATCGACTCGACTATCGACTCGACTATCGACTCGACTATCGACTCGACTATCGACTCGACTATCGACTCGACTATCGACTCGACTATCGACTCGACTATCGACTCGACTATCGACTCGACTATCGACTCGACTATCGACTCGACTATCGACTCGACTATCGACTCGACTATCGACTCGACTATCGACTCGACTATCGACTCGACTATCGACTCGACTATCGACTCGACTATCGACTCGACTATCGACTCGACTATCGACTCGACTATCGACTCGACTATCGACTCGACTATCGACTCGACTATCGACTCGACTATCGACTCGACTATCGACTCGACTATCGACTCGACTATCGACTCGACTATCGACTCGACTATCGACTCGACTATCGACTCGACTATCGACTCGACTATCGACTCGACTATCGACTCGACTATCGACTCGACTATCGACTCGACTATCGACTCGACTATCGACTCGACTATCGACTCGACTATCGACTCGACTATCGACTCGACTATCGACTCGACTATCGACTCGACTATCGACTCGACTATCGACTCGACTATCGACTCGACTATCGACTCGACTCGACTCGACTCGACTCGACTATCGACTCGACTTATCGACTCGACTATCGACTCGACTATCGACTCGACTCGACTCGACTTCGACTCGACTATCGACTCGACTCGACTCGACTATCGACTCGACTATCGACTCGACTATCGACTCGACTATCGACTCGACTATCGACTCGACTCGACTATCGACTCGACTATCGACTCGACTATCGACTCGACTATCTACTCGACTATCGACTCGACTATCGACTCGACTATCGACTCGACTATCGACTCGACTATCGACTCGACTATCGACTCGACTATCGACTCGACTATCGACTCGACTATCGACTCGACTATCGACTCGACTATCGACTCGACTATCGACTCGACTATCGACTCGACTATCGACTCGACTATCGACTCGACTATCGACTCGACTATCGACTCGACTATCGACTCGACTATCGACTCGACTATCGACTCGACTATCGACTCGACTATCGACTCGACTATCGACTCGACTATCGACTCGACTATCGACTCGACTATCGACTCGACTATCGACTCGACTATCGACTCGACTATCGACTCGACTATCGACTCGACTATCGACTCGACTATCGACTCGACTATCGACTCGACTATCGACTCGACTATCGACTCGACTATCGACTCGACTATCGACTCGACTATCGACTCGACTATCGACTCGACTATCGACTCGACTATCGACTCGACTATCGACTCGACTATCGACTCGACTATCGACTCGACTATCGACTCGACTATCGACTCGACTATCGACTCGACTATCGACTCGACTATCGACTCGACTATCGACTCGACTATCGACTCGACTATCGACTCGACTATCGACTCGACTATCGACTCGACTATCGACTCGACTATCGACTCGACTATCGACTCGACTATCGACTCGACTATCGACTCGACTATCGACTCGACTATCGACTCGACTATCGACTCGACTATCGACTCGACTATCGACTCGACTATCGACTCGACTATCGACTCGACTATCGACTCGACTATCGACTCGACTATCGACTCGACTATCGACTCGACTATCGACTCGACTATCGACTCGACTATCGACTCGACTATCGACTCGACTATCGACTCGACTATCGACTCGACTATCGACTCGACTATCGACTCGACTATCGACTCGACTATCGACTCGACTATCGACTCGACTATCGACTCGACTATCGACTCGACTCGACTATCGACTCGACTTCGACTCGACTATCGACTATCCTCGACTCGACTCGACTATCGACTCGACTCGACTCGACTATCGACTCGACTCGACACGACTATCGACTCGACTCGACTCGACTATCGACTCGACTCGACTCGACTCGACTCGACTATCGACTCGACTCGACTCGACTATCGACTCGACTCGACTCGACTCGACTATCGACTCGACTCGACTCGACTATCGACTCGACTCGACTCGACTCGACTATCGACTCGACTCGACTATCGACTCGACTCGACTATCGACTCGACTCGACTCGACTATCGACTCGACTATCGACTCGACTATCGACTCGACTATCGACTCGACTATCGACTCGACTATCGACTCGACTATCGACTCGACTATCGACTCGACTATCGACTCGACTATCGACTCGACTATCGACTCGACTATCGACTCGACTATCGACTCGACTATCGACTCGACTATCGACTCGACTATCGACTCGACTATCGACTCGACTATCGACTCGACTATCGACTCGACTATCGACTCGACTATCGACTCGACTATCGACTCGACTATCGACTCGACTATCGACTCGACTATCGACTCGACTATCGACTCGACTATCGACTCGACTATCGACTCGACTATCGACTCGACTATCGACTCGACTATCGACTCGACTATCGACTCGACTATCGACTCGACTATCGACTCGACTATCGACTCGACTATCGACTCGACTATCGACTCGACTATCGACTCGACTATCGACTCGACTATCGACTCGACTATCGACTCGACTATCGACTCGACTATCGACTCGACTATCGACTCGACTATCGACTCGACTATCGACTCGACTATCGACTCGACTATCGACTCGACTATCGACTCGACTATCGACTCGACTATCGACTCGACTATCGACTCGACTATCGACTCGACTATCGACTCGACTATCGACTCGACTATCGACTCGACTATCGACTCGACTATCGACTCGACTATCGACTCGACTATCGACTCGACTATCGACTCGACTATCGACTCGACTATCGACTCGACTATCGACTCGACTATCGACTCGACTATCGACTCGACTATCGACTCGACTATCGACTCGACTATCGACTCGACTATCGACTCGACTATCGACTCGACTATCGACTCGACTATCGACTCGACTATCGACTCGACTCGACTCGACTGGACTCGATTCGACTCGACTATCGACTCGACTCGACTCGACTATCGACTCGACTATCGACTCGACTATCGACTCGACTATCGACTCGACTATCGACTCGACTATCGACTCGACTATCGACTCGACTCGACTCGACTCGACTATCGACTCGACTATCGACTCGACTATCGACTCGACTCGACTATCGACTCGACTCGACTCGACTATCGACTCGACTCGACTCGACTATCGACTCGACTCGACTCGACTCGACTCGACTATCGACTCGACTCGACTCGACTCGACTCGACTATCGACTCGACTCGACTCGACTCGACTCGACTCGACTATCGACTCGACTCGACTATCGACTCGACTCGACTGGACTATCGACTCGACTATCGACTCGACTATCGACTCGACTCGACTCGACTATCGACTCGACTATCGACTCGACTCGACTCGACTATCGACTCGACTCGACTCGACTCGACTCGATTCGACTCGACTATCGACTCGACTCGACTCGACTATCGACTCGACTATCGACTCGACTATCGACTCGACTATCGACTCGACTATCGACTCGACTATCGACTCGACTATCGACTCGACTATCGACTCGACTATCGACTCGACTATCGACTCGACTATCGACTCGACTATCGACTCGACTATCGACTCGACTATCGACTCGACTATCGACTCGACTATCGACTCGACTATCGACTCGACTATCGACTCGACTATCGACTCGACTATCGACTCGACTATCGACTCGACTATCGACTCGACTATCGACTCGACTATCGACTCGACTATCGACTCGACTATCGACTCGACTATCGACTCGACTATCGACTCGACTATCGACTCGACTATCGACTCGACTATCGACTCGACTATCGACTCGAATATCGACTCGACTATCGACTCGACTATCGACTCGACTATCGACTCGACTATCGACTCGACTATCGACTCGACTATCGACTCGACTATCGACTCGACTATCGACTCGACTATCGACTCGACTATCGACTCGACTATCGACTCGACTATCGACTCGACTATCGACTCGACTATCGACTCGACTATCGACTCGACTATCGACTCGACTATCGACTCGACTATCGACTCGACTATCGACTCGACTATCGACTCGACTATCGACTCGACTATCGACTCGACTCGACTCGACTCGACTCGACTATCGACTCGACTATCGACTCGACTCGACTATCGACTAGACTCGACTCGACTCGACTATCGACTCGACTATCGACTCGACTATCGACTCGACTCGACTCGACTATCGACTCGACTATCGACTCGACTCGACTCGACTATCGACTCGACTCGACTCGACTCGACTCGATTCGACTCGACTATCGACTCGACTCGACTCGACTATCGACTCGACTATCGACTCGACTATCGACTCGACTCGACTCGACTGGACTCGATTCGACTCGACTATCGACTCGACTCGACTCGACTATCGACTCGACTATCGACTCGACTCGACTCGACTATCGACTCGACTCGACTCGATTCGACTCGACTATCGACTCGACTCGACTCGACTATCGACTCGACTATCGACTCGACTATCGACTCGACTATCGACTCGACTATCGACTCGACTCGACTATCGACTCGACTATCGACTCGACTATCGACTCGACTATCGACTCGACTATCGACTCGACTATCGACTCGACTATCGACTCGACTATCGACTCGACTATCGACTCGACTATCGACTCGACTATCGACTCGACTATCGACTCGACTATCGACTCGACTATCGACTCGACTATCGACTCGACTATCGACTCGACTATCGACTCGACTATCGACTCGACTATCGACTCGACTATCGACTCGACTATCGACTCGACTATCGACTCGACTATCGACTCGACTATCGACTCGACTATCGACTCGACTATCGACTCGACTATCGACTCGACTATCGACTCGACTATCGACTCGACTATCGACTCGACTATCGACTCGACTATCGACTCGACTATCGACTCGACTATCGACTCGACTATCGACTCGACTATCGACTCGACTATCGACTCGACTATCGACTCGACTATCGACTCGACTATCGACTCGACTATCGACTCGACTATCGACTCGACTATCGACTCGACTATCGACTCGACTATCGACTCGACTATCGACTCGACTATCGACTCGACTATCGACTCGACTATCGACTCGACTATCGACTCGACTATCGACTCGACTATCGACTCGACTATCGACTCGACTATCGACTCGACTATCGACTCGACTATCGACTCGACTATCGACTCGACTATCGACTCGACTATCGACTCGACTATCGACTCGACTATCGACTCGACTATCGACTCGACTATCGACTCGACTATCGACTCGACTATCGACTCGACTATCGACTCGACTATCGACTCGACTATCGACTCGACTATCGACTCGACTATCGACTCGACTATCGACTCGACTATCGACTCGACTATCGACTCGACTATCGACTCGACTATCGACTCGACTATCGACTCGACTATCGACTCGACTATCGACTCGACTATCGACTCGACTATCGACTCGACTATCGACTCGACTATCGACTCGACTATCGACTCGACTATCGACTCGACTATCGACTCGACTATCGACTCGACTATCGACTCGACTATCGACTCGACTATCGACTCGACTATCGACTCGACTATCGACTCGACTATCGACTCGACTATCGACTCGACTATCGACTCGACTATCGACTCGACTATCGACTCGACTATCGACTCGACTATCGACTCGACTATCGACTCGACTATCGACTCGACTATCGACTCGACTATCGACTCGACTATCGACTCGACTATCGACTCGACTATCGACTCGACTATCGACTCGACTATCGACTCGACTATCGACTCGACTATCGACTCGACTATCGACTCGACTATCGACTCGACTATCGACTCGACTATCGACTCGACTATCGACTCGACTATCGACTCGACTATCGACTCGACTATCGACTCGACTATCGACTCGACTATCGACTCGACTATCGACTCGACTATCGACTCGACTATCGACTCGACTATCGACTCGACTATCGACTCGACTATCGACTCGACTATCGACTCGACTATCGACTCGACTATCGACTCGACTATCGACTCGACTATCGACTCGACTATCGACTCGACTATCGACTCGACTCGACTCGACTGGACTCGATTCGACTCGACTATCGACTCGACTATCGACTCGACTATCGACTCGACTATCGACTCGACTATCGACTCGACTATCGACTCGACTATCGACTCGACTATCGACTCGACTATCGACTCGACTATCGACTCGACTATCGACTCGACTATCGACTCGACTATCGACTCGACTATCGACTCGACTATCGACTCGACTATCGACTCGACTATCGACTCGACTATCGACTCGACTATCGACTCGACTATCGACTCGACTATCGACTCGACTATCGACTCGACTATCGACTCGACTATCGACTCGACTATCGACTCGACTATCGACTCGACTATCGACTCGACTATCGACTCGACTATCGACTCGACTATCGACTCGACTATCGACTCGACTATCGACTCGACTATCGACTCGACTCGACTCGACTCGACTATCGACTCGACTATCGACTCGACTCGACTATCGACTAGACTCGACTCGACTCGACTATCGACTCGACTATCGACTCGACTCGACTCGACTATCGACTATCGACTATCCTCGACTCGACTGTCGACTCGACTCGACTCGACTATCGACTCGACTCGACTCGACTCGACTATCGACTATCGACTATCCTCGACTCGACTGTCGACTCGACTATCGACTCGACTCGACTCGACTATCGACTCGACTATCGACTCGACTATCGACTCGACTATCGACTCGACTATCGACTCGACTATCGACTCGACTATCGACTCGACTATCGACTCGACTATCGACTCGACTATCGACTCGACTATCGACTCGACTATCGACTCGACTATCGACTCGACTATCGACTCGACTATCGACTCGACTATCGACTCGACTCGACTCGACTCGACTATCGACTCTACTCGACTCGACTATCGACTATCGACTATCCTCGACTCGACTGTCGACTCGACTCGACTCGACTATCGACTCGACTCGACTCGACTCGACTCGACTCGACTATCGACTCGACTATCGACTCGACTCGACTCGACTCGACTATCGACTCGACTATCGACTCGACTCGACTCGACTCGACTATCGACTCGACTATCGACTCGACTATCGACTCGACTCGACTATCGACTCGACTCGACTCGACTATCGACTCGACTCGACTCGACTATCGACTCGACTCGACTCGACTCGACTCGACTCGACTATCGACTCGACTCGACTCGACTCGACTCGACTCGACTCGACTATCGACTCGACTATCGACTCGACTCGACTCGACTATCGACTCGACTATCGACTCGACTCGACTCGACTCGACTATCGACTCGACTATCGACTCGACTATCGACTCGACTATCGACTCGACTATCGACTATCGACTATCGACTCGACTATCGACTCGACTATCGACTCGACTATCGACTCGACTATCGACTCGACTATCGACTCGACTATCGACTCGACTATCGACTCGACTATCGACTCGACTATCGACTCGACTATCGACTCGACTATCGACTCGACTATCGACTCGACTATCGACTCGACTATCGACTCGACTATCGACTCGACTATCGACTCGACTATCGACTCGACTATCGACTCGACTATCGACTCGACTATCGACTCGACTATCGACTCGACTATCGACTCGACTATCGACTCGACTATCGACTCGACTATCGACTCGACTATCGACTCGACTATCGACTCGACTATCGACTCGACTATCGACTCGACTATCGACTCGACTATCGACTCGACTATCGACTCGACTATCGACTCGACTATCGACTCGACTATCGACTCGACTATCGACTCGACTATCGACTCGACTATCGACTCGACTATCGACTCGACTATCGACTCGACTATCGACTCGACTATCGACTCGACTATCGACTCGACTATCGACTCGACTCGACTCGACTATCGACTCGACTCGACTCGACTGGACTCGATTCGACTCGACTATCGACTCGACTATCGACTCGACTATCGACTCGACTATCGACTCGACTATCGACTCGACTATCGACTCGACTATCGACTCGACTATCGACTCGACTATCGACTCGACTATCGACTCGACTATCGACTCGACTATCGACTCGACTATCGACTCGACTATCGACTCGACTATCGACTCGACTATCGACTCGACTATCGACTCGACTATCGACTCGACTATCGACTCGACTATCGACTCGACTATCGACTCGACTATCGACTCGACTATCGACTCGACTATCGACTCGACTATCGACTCGACTATCGACTCGACTATCGACTCGACTATCGACTCGACTATCGACTCGACTATCGACTCGACTCGACTCGACTCGACTATCGACTCGACTATCGACTCGACTCGACTATCGACTAGACTCGACTCGACTCGACTATCGACTCGACTATCGACTCGACTCGACTCGACTATCGACTATCGACTATCCTCGACTCGACTGTCGACTCGACTCGACTCGACTATCGACTCGACTCGACTCGACTCGACTATCGACTATCGACTATCCTCGACTCGACTGTCGACTCGACTATCGACTCGACTCGACTCGACTATCGACTCGACTATCGACTCGACTATCGACTCGACTATCGACTCGACTATCGACTCGACTATCGACTCGACTATCGACTCGACTATCGACTCGACTATCGACTCGACTATCGACTCGACTATCGACTCGACTATCGACTCGACTATCGACTCGACTATCGACTCGACTATCGACTCGACTCGACTCGACTCGACTATCGACTCTACTCGACTCGACTATCGACTATCGACTATCCTCGACTCGACTGTCGACTCGACTCGACTCGACTATCGACTCGACTCGACTCGACTCGACTCGACTCGACTATCGACTCGACTATCGACTCGACTCGACTCGACTCGACTATCGACTCGACTATCGACTCGACTCGACTCGACTCGACTATCGACTCGACTATCGACTCGACTATCGACTCGACTCGACTATCGACTCGACTCGACTCGACTATCGACTCGACTCGACTCGACTATCGACTCGACTCGACTCGACTCGACTCGACTCGACTATCGACTCGACTCGACTCGACTCGACTCGACTCGACTCGACTATCGACTCGACTATCGACTCGACTCGACTCGACTCGACTATCGACTCGACTATCGACTCGACTCGACTCGACTCGACTATCGACTCGACTATCGACTCGACTATCGACTCGACTCGACTATCGACTCGACTATCGACTCGACTATCGACTCGACTATCGACTCGACTATCGACTCGACTATCGACTCGACTATCGACTCGACTATCGACTCGACTATCGACTCGACTATCGACTCGACTATCGACTCGACTATCGACTCGACTATCGACTCGACTATCGCCTCGACTATCGACTCGACTATCGACTCGACTATCGACTCGACTATCGACTCGACTATCGACTCGACTATCGACTCGACTATCGACTCGACTATCGACTCGACTATCGACTCGACTATCGACTCGACTATCGACTCGACTATCGACTCGACTATCGACTCGACTATCGACTCGACTATCGACTCGACTATCGACTCGACTATCGACTCGACTATCGACTCGACTATCGACTCGACTATCGACTCGACTATCGACTCGACTATCGACTCGACTATCGACTCGACTATCGACTCGACTATCGACTCGACTATCGACTCGACTATCGACTCGACTATCGACTCGACTATCGACTCGACTATCGACTCGACTATCGACTCGACTATCGACTCGACTATCGACTCGACTATCGACTCGACTATCGACTCGACTATCGACTCGACTATCGACTCGACTCTCGACTCGACTATCGACTCGACTATCGACTCGACTATCGACTCGACTATCGACTCGACTATCGACTCGACTATCGACTCGACTATCGACTCGACTATCGACTCGACTATCGACTCGACTATCGACTCGACTATCGACTCGACTATCGACTCGACTATCGACTCGACTATCGACTCGACTCGACTCGACTATCGACTCGACTCGACTCGACTGGACTCGATTCGACTCGACTATCGACTCGACTATCGACTCGACTATCGACTCGACTATCGACTCGACTATCGACTCGACTATCGACTCGACTATCGACTCGACTATCGACTCGACTATCGACTCGACTATCGACTCGACTATCGACTCGACTATCGACTCGACTATCGACTCGACTATCGACTCGACTATCGACTCGACTATCGACTCGACTATCGACTCGACTATCGACTCGACTATCGACTCGACTATCGACTCGACTATCGACTCGACTATCGACTCGACTATCGACTCGACTATCGACTCGACTATCGACTCGACTATCGACTCGACTCGACTCGACTCGACTATCGACTCGACTATCGACTCGACTCGACTATCGACTAGACTCGACTCGACTCGACTATCGACTCGACTATCGACTCGACTCGACTCGACTATCGACTATCGACTATCCTCGACTCGACTGTCGACTCGACTCGACTCGACTATCGACTCGACTCGACTCGACTCGACTATCGACTATCGACTATCCTCGACTCGACTGTCGACTCGACTATCGACTCGACTCGACTCGACTATCGACTCGACTATCGACTCGACTATCGACTCGACTATCGACTCGACTATCGACTCGACTATCGACTCGACTATCGACTCGACTATCGACTCGACTATCGACTCGACTATCGACTCGACTATCGACTCGACTATCGACTCGACTATCGACTCGACTATCGACTCGACTATCGACTCGACTCGACTAGACTCGACTATCGACTCTACTCGACTCGACTATCGACTATCGACTATCCTCGACTCGACTGTCGACTCGACTCGACTCGACTATCGACTCGACTCGACTCGACTCGACTCGACTCGACTATCGACTCGACTATCGACTCGACTCGACTCGACTCGACTATCGACTCGACTATCGACTCGACTCGACTCGACTCGACTATCGACTCGACTATCGACTCGACTATCGACTCGACTCGACTATCGACTCGACTCGACTCGACTATCGACTCGACTCGACTCGACTATCGACTCGACTCGACTCGACTCGACTCGACTCGACTATCGACTCGACTCGACTCGACTCGACTCGACTCGACTCGCCTATCGACTCGACTCGACTATCGACTCGACTCGACTGGACTATCGACTCGACTATCGACTCGACTATCGACTCGACTCGACTCGACTATCGACTCGACTATCGACTCGACTCGACTCGACTATCGACTCGACTCGACTCGACTCGATTCGACTCGACTATCGACTCGACTCGACTCGACTATCGACTCGACTATCGACTCGACTATCGACTCGACTATCGACTCGACTATCGACTCGACTATCGACTCGACTATCGACTCGACTATCGACTCGACTATCGACTCGACTATCGACTCGACTATCGACTCGACTATCGACTCGACTATCGACTCGACTATCGACTCGACTATCGACTCGACTATCGACTCGACTATCGACTCGACTATCGACTCGACTATCGACTCGACTATCGACTCGACTATCGACTCGACTATCGACTCGACTATCGACTCGACTATCGACTCGACTATCGACTCGACTATCGACTCGACTATCGACTCGACTATCGACTCGACTATCGACTCGACTATCGACTCGACTATCGACTCGACTATCGACTCGACTATCGACTCGACTATCGACTCGACTATCGACTCGACTATCGACTCGACTATCGACTCGACTATCGACTCGACTATCGACTCGACTATCGACTCGACTATCGACTCGACTATCGACTCGACTATCGACTCGACTATCGACTCGACTATCGACTCGACTATCGACTCGACTATCGACTCGACTCGACTCGACTCGACTCGACTATCGACTCGACTATCGACTCGACTCGACTATCGACTAGACTCGACTCGACTCGACTATCGACTCGACTATCGACTCGACTCGACTCGACTATCGACTATCGACTATCCTCGACTCGACTGTCGACTCGACTCGACTCGACTATCGACTCGACTCGACTCGACTCGACTATCGACTATCGACTATCCTCGACTCGACTGTCGACTCGACTATCGACTCGACTCGACTCGACTATCGACTCGACTCGACTCGACTCGACTATCGACTCGACTCGACTCGACTATCGATTCGACTCGACTCGACTCGACTATCGACTCGACTCGACTATCGACTCGACTCGACTCGACTATCGACTCGACTCGACTCGACTATCGACTCGACTCGACTCGACTATCGACTCGACTCGACTCGACTATCGACTCGACTCGACTCGACTATCGACTCGACTCGACTCGACTATCGACTCGACTCGACTCGACTATCGACTCGACTCGACTCGACTATCGACTCGACTATCGACTCGACTATCGACTCGACTATCGACTCGACTATCGACTCGACTCGACTCGACTCGACTATCGACTCGACTATCGACTCGACTCGACTATCGACTAGACTCGACTCGACTCGACTATCGACTCGACTATCGACTCGACTCGACTCGACTATCGACTATCGACTATCCTCGACTCGACTGTCGACTCGACTCGACTCGACTATCGACTCGACTCGACTCGACTCGACTATCGACTATCGACTATCCTCGACTCGACTGTCGACTCGACTATCGACTCGACTCGACTCGACTATCGACTCGACTCGACTCGACTCGACTATCGACTCGACTCGACTCGACTATCGATTCGACTCGACTCGACTCGACTATCGACTCGACTCGACTCGACTATCGACTCGACTCGACTCGACTATCGACTCGACTCGACTCGACTATCGACTCGACTCGACTCGACTATCGACTCGACTCGACTCGACTCGACTCGACTATCGACTCGACTCGACTCGACTATCGACTCGACTCGACTCGACTATCGACTCGACTCGACTCGACTATCGACTCGTCTCGACTCGACTCGACTCGACTATCGACTCGACTATCGACTCGACTATCGACTCGACTATCGACTCGACTATCGACTCGACTATCGACTCGACTATCGACTCGACTATCGACTCGACTATCGACTCGACTATCGACTCGACTATCGACTCGACTATCGACTCGACTATCGACTCGACTATCGACTCGACTATCGACTCGACTATCGACTCGACTATCGACTCGACTATCGACTCGACTATCGACTCGACTATCGACTCGACTATCGACTCGACTATCGACTCGACTATCGACTCGACTATCGACTCGACTATCGACTCGACTATCGACTCGACTATCGACTCGACTATCGACTCGACTATCGACTCGACTATCGACTCGACTATCGACTCGACTATCGACTCGACTATCGACTCGACTATCGACTCGACTATCGACTCGACTATCGACTCGACTATCGACTCGACTATCGACTCGACTATCGACTCGACTATCGACTCGACTATCGACTCGACTATCGACTCGACTATCGACTCGACTATCGACTCGACTATCGACTCGACTATCGACTCGACTATCGACTCGACTATCGACTCGACTATCGACTCGACTATCGACTCGACTATCGACTCGACTATCGACTCGACTCGACTCGACTCGACTATCGACTCGACTATCGACTCTACTCGACTCGACTATCGACTATCGACTATCGACTATCCTCGACTCGACTGTCGACTCGACTCGACTCGACTATCGACTCGACTCGACTCGACTCGACTATCGACTATCGACTATCCTCGACTCGACTGTCGACTCGACTATCGACTCGACTCGACTCGACTATCGACTCGACTCGACTCGACTCGACTATCGACTCGACTCGACTCGACTATCGATTCGACTCGACTCGACTCGACTATCGACTCGACTCGACTATCGACTCGACTCGACTCGACTATCGACTCGACTCGACTCGACTATCGACTCGACTCGACTCGACTATCGACTCGACTCGACTCGACTATCGACTCGACTCGACTCGACTATCGACTCGACTCGACTCGACTATCGACTCGACTCGACTCGACTATCGACTCGACTATCGACTCGACTCGACTCGACTATCGACTCGACTATCGACTCGACTCGACTCGACTATCGACTCGACTCGACTCGACTCGACTCGATTCGACTCGACTATCGACTCGACTCGACTCGACTATCGACTCGACTATCGACTCGACTATCGACTCGACTATCGACTCGACTATCGACTCGACTATCGACTCGACTATCGACTCGACTCGACTCGACTGGACTCGATTCGACTCGACTATCGACTCGACTCGACTCGACTATCGACTCGACTATCGACTCGACTCGACTCGACTATCGACTCGACTCGACTCGATTCGACTCGACTATCGACTCGACTCGACTCGACTATCGACTCGACTATCGACTCGACTATCGACTCGACTATCGACTCGACTATCGACTCGACTATCGACTCGACTATCGACTCGACTATCGACTCGACTCGACTATCGACTCGACTATCGACTCGACTATCGACTCGACTATCGACTCGACTATCGACTCGACTATCGACTCGACTATCGACTCGACTATCGACTCGACTATCGACTCGACTATCGACTCGACTATCGACTCGACTATCGACTCGACTATCGACTCGACTATCGACTCGACTATCGACTCGACTATCGACTCGACTATCGACTCGACTATCGACTCGACTATCGACTCGAATATCGAATCGACTATCGACTCGACTATCGACTCGACTATCGACTCGACTATCGACTCGACTATCGACTCGACTATCGACTCGACTATCGACTCGACTATCGACTCGACTATCGACTCGACTATCGACTCGACTATCGACTCGACTATCGACTCGACTATCGACTCGACTATCGACTCGACTATCGACTCGACTATCGACTCGACTATCGACTCGACTATCGACTCGACTATCGACTCGACTATCGACTCGACTATCGACTCGACTATCGACTCGACTATCGACTCGACTATCGACTCGACTATCGACTCGACTATCGACTCGACTATCGACTCGACTATCGACTCGACTATCGACTCGACTATCGACTCGACTATCGACTCGACTATCGACTCGACTATCGACTCGACTATCGACTCGACTATCGACTCGACTATCGACTCGACTATCGACTCGACTATCGACTCGACTATCGACTCGACTATCGACTCGACTATCGACTCGACTATCGACTCGACTATCGACTCGACTATCGACTCGACTATCGACTCGACTATCGACTCGACTATCGACTCGACTATCGACTCGACTATCGACTCGACTATCGACTCGACTATCGACTCGACTATCGACTCGACTATCGACTCGACTATCGACTCGACTATCGACTCGACTATCGACTCGACTATCGACTCGACTATCGACTCGACTATCGACTCGACTATCGACTCGACTATCGACTCGACTATCGACTCGACTATCGACTCGACTATCGACTCGACTATCGACTCGACTATCGACTCGACTATCGACTCGACTATCGACTCGACTATCGACTCGACTATCGACTCGACTATCGACTCGACTATCGACTCGACTATCGACTCGACTATCGACTCGACTATCGACTCGACTATCGACTCGACTATCGACTCGACTATCGACTCGACTATCGACTCGACTATCGACTCGACTATCGACTCGACTATCGACTCGACTATCGACTCGACTATCGACTCGACTATCGACTCGACTATCGACTCGACTATCGACTCGACTATCGACTCGACTATCGACTCGACTATCGACTCGACTATCGACTCGACTATCGACTCGACTATCGACTCGACTATCGACTCGACTATCGACTCGACTATCGACTCGACTATCGACTCGACTATCGACTCGACTATCGACTCGACTATCGACTCGACTATCGACTCGACTATCGACTCGACTATCGACTCGACTATCGACTCGACTATCGACTCGACTATCGACTCGACTATCGACTCGACTATCGACTCGACTATCGACTCGACTATCGACTCGACTATCGACTCGACTATCGACTCGACTATCGACTCGACTATCGACTCGACTATCGACTCGACTATCGACTCGACTATCGACTCGACTATCGACTCGACTATCGACTCGACTATCGACTCGACTATCGACTCGACTATCGACTCGACTATCGACTCGACTATCGACTCGACTATCGACTCGACTATCGACTCGACTATCGACTCGACTATCGACTCGACTATCGACTCGACTATCGACTCGACTATCGACTCGACTATCGACTCGACTATCGACTCGACTATCGACTCGACTATCGACTCGACTATCGACTCGACTATCGACTCGACTATCGACTCGACTCGACTCGACTATCGACTCGACTCGACTCGACTGGACTCGATTCGACTCGACTATCGACTCGACTCGACTCGACTATCGACTCGACTATCGACTCGACTATCGACTCGACTATCGACTCGACTATCGACTCGACTATCGACTCGACTATCGACTCGACTATCGACTCGACTATCGACTCGACTATCGACTCGACTATCGACTCGACTATCGACTCGACTATCGACTCGACTATCGACTCGACTATCGACTCGACTATCGACTCGACTATCGACTCGACTATCGACTCGACTATCGACTCGACTATCGACTCGACTATCGACTCGACTCGACTCGACTATCGACTCGACTCGACTCGACTGGACTCGATTCGACTCGACTATCGACTCGACTCGACTCGACTATCGACTCGACTATCGACTCGACTATCGACTCGACTATCGACTCGACTATCGACTCGACTATCGACTCGACTATCGACTCGACTATCGACTCGACTATCGACTCGACTATCGACTCGACTATCGACTCGACTATCGACTCGACTATCGACTCGACTATCGACTCGACTATCGACTCGACTATCGACTCGACTATCGACTCGACTATCGACTCGACTATCGACTCGACTATCGACTCGACTATCGACTCGACTATCGACTCGACTATCGACTCGACTATCGACTCGACTATCGACTCGACTATCGACTCGACTCGACTCGACTCGACTATCGACTCGACTATCGACTCGACTCGACTATCGACTAGACTCGACTCGACTCGACTATCGACTCGACTATCGACTCGACTCGACTCGACTATCGACTATCGACTATCCTCG
This sequence comes from Pemphredon lugubris, assembly GCA_933228935.1. NCBI lineage: Eukaryota > Metazoa > Arthropoda > Insecta > Hymenoptera > Crabronidae > Pemphredon > Pemphredon lugubris. The sequence continues at coordinate 36,174,694 of OW121815.1, forward strand.
ACTCGACTGTCGACTCGACTCGACTCGACTCGACTCGACTATCGACTATCGACTATCCTCGACTCGACTGTCGACTCGACTATCGACTCGACTCGACTATCGACTCGACTCGACTCGACTCGACTATCGACTCGACTCGACTCGACTATCGATTCGACTCGACTCGACTCGACTATCGACTCGACTCGACTATCGACTCGACTCGACTATCGACTCGACTCGACTCGACTATCGACTCGACTCGACTCGACTATCGACTCGACTCGACTCGACTATCGACTCGACTCGACTCGACTATCGACTCGACTCGACTCGACTATCGACTCGACTCGACTCGACTATCGACTCGACTCGACTCGACTATCGACTCGACTCGACTCGACTATCGACTCGACTCGACTCGACTATCGACTCGTCTCGACTCGACTATCGACTCGACTCGACTCGACTATCGACTCGACTATCGACTCGACTATCGACTCGACTATCGACTCGACTATCGACTCGACTATCGACTCGACTATCGACTCGACTATCGACTCGACTATCGGCTCGACTATCGACTCGACTATCGACTCGACTATCGACTCGACTATCGACTCGACTATCGACTCGACTATCGACTCGACTATCGACTCGACTATCGACTCGACTATCGACTCGACTATCGACTCGACTATCGACTCGACTATCGACTCGACTCGACTCGACTCGACTATCGACTCGACTATCGACTCTACTCGACTCGACTATCGACTATCGACTATCCTCGACTCGACTGTCGACTCGACTCGACTCGACTATCGACTCGACTCGACTCGACTCGACTCGACTCGACTATCGACTATCCTCGACTCGACTGTCGACTCGACTCGACTCGACTATCGACTCGACTCGACTCGACTATCGACTCGACTCGACTCGACTATCGACTCGACTCGACTCGACTCGACTATCGACTCGACTCGACTCGACTCGACTCGACTATCGACTCGACTCGACTATCGACTCGACTCGACTGGACTATCGACTCGACTATCGACTCGACTCGACTCGACTATCGACTCGACTATCGACTCGACTCTACTCGACTATCGACTCGACTCGACTCGACTCGACTCGATTCGACTCGACTATCGACTCGACTCGACTCGACTATCGACTCGACTATCTCGACTCGACTATCGACTCGACTCGACTCGACTATCGACTCGACTATCGACTCGACTATCGACTCGACTATCGACTCGACTATCGACTCGACTATCGACTCGACTATCGACTCGACTATCGACTCGACTATCGACTCGACTATCGACTCGACTATCGACTCGACTATCGACTCGACTATCGACTCGACTATCGACTCGACTATCGACTCGACTATCGACTCGACTATCGACTCGACTATCGACTCGACTATCGACTCGACTATCGACTCGACTATCGACTCGACTATCGACTCGACTATCGACTCGACTATCGACTCGACTATCGACTCGACTATCGACTCGACTATCGACTCGACTATCGACTCGACTATCGACTCGACTATCGACTCGACTATCGACTCGACTATCGACTCGACTATCGACTCGACTATCGACTCGACTATCGACTCGACTATCGACTCGACTATCGACTCGACTATCGACTCGACTATCGACTCGACTATCGACTCGACTATCGACTCGACTATCGACTCGACTATCGACTCGACTATCGACTCGACTATCGACTCGACTATCGACTCGACTATCGACTCGACTATCGACTCGACTATCGACTCGACTATCGACTCGACTCGACTCGACTATCGACTCGACTCGACTCGACTCGACTATCGACTCGACTCGACTATCGACTAGACTCGACTCGACTCGACTATCGACTCGACTATCGACTCGACTCGACTCGACTATCGACTATCGACTATCCTCGACTCGACTGTCGACTCGACTCGACTCGACTATCGACTCGACTCGACTCGACTCGACTATCGACTATCGACTATCCTCGACTCGACTGTCGACTCGACTATCGACTCGACTCGACTCGACTATCGACTCGACTCGACTCGACTCGACTATGGACTCGACTCGACTCGACTATCGATTCGACTCGACTCGACTCGACTATCGACTCGACTCGACTATCGACTCGACTCGACTATCGACTCGACTCGACTATCGACTCGACTCGACTATCGACTCGACTCGACTATCGACTCGACTCGACTCGACTATCGACTCGACTCGACTCGACTCGACTATCGACTCGACTATCGACTCTACTCGACTCGACTATCGACTATCGACTATCCTCGACTCGACTGTCGACTCGACTCGACTCGACTATCGACTCGACTCGACTCGACTCGACTCGACTATCGACTCGACTATCGACTCGACTCGACTCGACTATCGACTATCCTCGACTCGACTCGACTCGATTCGACTCGACTATCGACTCGACTCGACTATCGACTCGACTCGACTCGACTATCGACTCGACTATCGACTCGACTCTACTCGACTATCGACTCGACTCGACTCGACTCGACTCGATTCGACTCGACTATCGACTCGACTCGACTATCGACTCGACTATCGACTCGACTATCGACTCGACTATCGACTCGACTATCGACTCGACCATCGACTCGACTATCGACTCGACTATCGACTCGACTATCGACTCGACTATCGACTCGACTATCGACTCGACTCGACTCGACTATCGACTCGACTATCGACTCGACTATCGACTCGACTATCGACTCGACTATCGACTCGACTATCGACTCGACTATCGACTCGACTATCGACTCGACTATCGACTCGACTATCGACTCGACTATCGACTCGACTATCGACTCGACTATCGACTCGACTATCGACTCGACTATCGACTCGACTATCGACTCGACTATCGACTCGACTATCGACTCGACTATCGACTCGACTATCGACTCGACTATCGACTCGACTATCGACTGTCACTATCGACTCGACTATCGACTCGACTATCGACTCGACTATCGACTCGACTATCGACTCGACTATCGACTCGACTATCGACTCGACTATCGACTCGACTATCGACTCGACTATCGACTCGACTATCGACTCGACTATCGACTCGACTATCGACTCGACTATCGACTCGACTATCGACTCGACTATCGACTCGACTATCGACTCGACTATCGACTCGACTATCGACTCGACTATCGACTCGACTATCGACTCGACTATCGACTCGACTATCGACTCGACTATCGACTCGACTATCGACTCGACTATCGACTCGACTATCGACTCGACTATCGACTCGACTATCGACTCGACTATCGACTCGACTATCGACTCGACTATCGACTCGACTATCGACTCGACTATCGACTCGACTATCGACTCGACTATCGACTCGACTATCGACTCGACTATCGACTCGACTATCGACTCGACTCGACTCGACTCGACTCGACTATCGACTCGACTCGACTCGACTCGACTATCGACTCGACTCGACTATCGACTAGACTCGACTCGACTCGACTATCGACTCGACTATCGACTCGACTCGACTCGACTATCGACTATCGACTATCCTCGACTCGACTGTCGACTCGACTCGACTCGACTATCGACTCGACTCGACTCGACTCGACTATCGACTATCGACTATCCTCGACTCGACTGTCGACTCGACTATCGACTCGACTCGACTCGACTATCGACTCGACTCGACTCGACTCGACTATGGACTCGACTCGACTCGACTATCGACTCGACTATCGACTCGACTATCGACTCGACTATCGACTCGACTATCGACTCGACTATCGACTCGACTATCGACTCGACTATCGACTCGACTATCGACTCGACTATCGACTCGACTATCGACTCGACTATCGACTCGACTATCGACTCGACTATCGACTCGACTATCGACTCGACTATCGACTCGACTATCGACTCGACTATCGACTCGACTATCGACTCGACTATCGACTCGACTATCGACTCGACTATCGACTCGACTATCGACTCGACTATCGACTCGACTATCGACTCGACTATCGACTCGACTATCGACTCGACTATCGACTCGACTATCGACTCGACTATCGACTCGACTATCGACTCGACTATCGACTCGACTATCGACTCGACTATCGACTCGACTATCGACTCGACTATCGACTCGACTATCGACTCGACTATCGACTCGACTATCGACTCGACTATCGACTCGACTATCGACTCGACTATCGACTCGACTATCGACTCGACTATCGACTCGACTATCGACTCGACTATCGACTCGACTATCGACTCGACTCGACTCGACTCGACTATCGACTCGACTCGACTCGACTCGACTATCGACTCGACTCGACTATCGACTAGACTCGACTCGACTCGACTATCGACTCGACTATCGACTCGACTCGACTCGACTATCGACTATCGACTATCCTCGACTCGACTGTCGACTCGACTCGACTCGACTATCGACTCGACTCGACTCGACTCGACTATCGACTATCGACTATCCTCGACTCGACTGTCGACTCGACTATCGACTCGACTCGACTCGACTATCGACTCGACTCGACTCGACTCGACTATGGACTCGACTCGACTCGACTATCGATTCGACTCGACTCGACTCGACTATCGACTCGACTCGACTATCGACTCGACTCGACTATCGACTCGACTCGACTATCGACTCGACTCGACTATCGACTCGACTCGACTATCGACTCGACTCGACTATCGACTCGACTCGACTCGACTATCGACTCTACTCGACTCGACTATCGACTATCGACTATCCTCGACTCGACTGTCGACTCGACTCGACTCGACTATCGACTCGACTCGACTCGACTCGACTCGACTCGACTATCGACTCGACTATCGACTCGACTCGACTCGACTATCGACTATCCTCGACTCGACTCGACTCGATTCGACTCGACTATCGACTCGACTCGACTATCGACTCGACTCGACTCGACTATCGACTCGACTATCGACTCGACTCTACTCGACTATCGACTCGACTCGACTCGACTCGACTCGATTCGACTCGACTATCGACTCGACTCGACTATCGACTCGACTATCGACTCGACTATCGACTCGACTATCGACTCGACTATCGACTCGACCATCGACTCGACTATCGACTCGACTATCGACTCGACTATCGACTCGACTATCGACTCGACTCGACTCGACTATCGACTCGACTATCGACTCGACTATCGACTCGACTATCGACTCGACTATCGACTCGACTATCGACTCGACTATCGACTCGACTATCGACTCGACTATCGACTCGACTATCGACTCGACTATCGACTCGACTATCGACTCGACTATCGACTCGACTATCGACTCGACTATCGACTCGACTATCGACTCGACTATCGACTCGACTATCGACTCGACTATCGACTCGACTATCGACTCGACTATCGACTCGACTATCGACTCGACTATCGACTCGACTATCGACTCGACTATCGACTCGACTATCGACTCGACTATCGACTCGACTATCGACTCGACTATCGACTCGACTATCGACTCGACTATCGACTCGACTATCGACTCGACTATCGACTCGACTATCGACTCGACTATCGACTCGACTATCGACTCGACTATCGACTCGACTATCGACTCGACTATCGACTCGACTATCGACTCGACTATCGACTCGACTATCGACTCGACTATCGACTCGACTATCGACTCGACTATCGACTCGACTATCGACTCGACTATCGACTCGACTATCGACTCGACTATCGACTCGACTATCGACTCGACTATCGACTCGACTATCGACTCGACTATCGACTCGACTATCGACTCGACTATCGACTCGACTATCGACTCGACTATCGACTCGACTATCGACTCGACTATCGACTCGACTATCGACTCGACTATCGACTCGACTATCGACTCGACTATCGACTCGACTATCGACTCGACTATCGACTCGACTATCGACTCGACTATCGACTCGACTATCGACTCGACTATCGACTCGACTATCGACTCGACTATCGACTCGACTATCGACTCGACTATCGACTCGACTCGACTCGACTCGACTCGACTATCGACTCGACTCGACTCGACTCGACTATCGACTCGACTCGACTATCGACTAGACTCGACTCGACTCGACTATCGACTCGACTATCGACTCGACTCGACTCGACTATCGACTATCGACTATCCTCGACTCGACTGTCGACTCGACTCGACTCGACTATCGACTCGACTCGACTCGACTCGACTATCGACTATCGACTATCCTCGACTCGACTGTCGACTCGACTATCGACTCGACTCGACTCGACTATCGACTCGACTCGACTCGACTCGACTATGGACTCGACTATCGATTCGACTCGACTCGACTCGACTATCGACTCGACTCGACTATCGACTCGACTCGACTATCGACTCGACTCGACTATCGACTCGACTCGACTCGACTATCGACTCGACTCGACTCGACTCGACTATCGACTCGACTATCGACTCTACTCGACTCGACTGTCGACTCGACTCGACTCGACTATCGACTCGACTCGACTCGACTCGACTCGACTCGACTATCGACTCGACTATCGACTCGACTCGACTCGACTATCGACTATCCTCGACTCGACTCGACTCGATTCGACTCGACTATCGACTCGACTCGATTCGACTCGACTATCGACTCGACTCGACTATCGACTCGACTCGACTCGACTATCGACTCGACTATCGACTCGACTCTACTCGACTATCGACTCGACTCGACTCGACTCGACTCGATTCGACTCGACTATCGACTCGACTCGACTATCGACTCGACTATCGACTCGACTATCGACTCGACTATCGACTCGACTATCGACTCGACTATCGACTCGACTATCGACTCGACTATCGACTCGACTATCGACTCGACTATCGACTCGACTATCGACTCGACTATCGACTCGACTATCGACTCGACTATCGACTCGACTATCGACTCGACTATCGACTCGACTATCGACTCGACTATCGACTCGACTATCGACTCGACTATCGACTCGACTATCGACTCGACTATCGACTCGACTATCGACTCGACTATCGACTCGACTATCGACTCGACTATCGACTCGACTATCGACTCGACTATCGACTCGACTATCGACTCGACTATCGACTCGACTATCGACTCGACTATCGACTCGACTATCGACTCGACTATCGACTCGACTATCGACTCGACTATCGACTCGACTATCGACTCGACTATCGACTCGACTATCGACTCGACTATCGACTCGACTATCGACTCGACTATCGACTCGACTATCGACTCGACTATCGACTCGACTATCGACTCGACTATCGACTCGACTATCGACTCGACTATCGACTCGACTATCGACTCGACTATCGACTCGACTATCGACTCGACTATCGACTCGACTCGACTCGACTCGACTATCGACTCGACTCGACTCGACTCGACTATCGACTCGACTCGACTATCGACTATCGACTCGACTCGACTATCGACTCGACTATCGACTCGACTCGACTCGACTATCGACTATCGACTATCGACTATCCTCGACTCGACTGTCGACTCGACTCGACTCGACTATCGACTCGACTCGACTCGACTCGACTATCGACTATCGACTATCCTCGACTCGACTGTCGACTCGACTATCGACTCGACTCGACTCGACTATCGACTCGACTCGACTCGACTCGACTATGGACTCGACTCGACTCGACTATCGATTCGACTCGACTCGACTCGACTATCGACTCGACTCGACTATCGACTCGACTCGACTCGACTATCGACTCGACTCGACTCGACTATCGACTCGACTCGACTCGACTATCGACTCGACTCGACTATCGACTCGACTCGACTCGACTATCGACTCGACTCGACTCGACTATCGACTCGACTCGACTCGACTATCGACTCGACTCGACTCGACTCGACTCGACTATCGACTCGACTCGACTCGACTATCGACTCGACTCGACTCGACTCGACTATCGACTCGACTATCGACTCGACTCGACTCGACTCGACTATCGACTCGACTCGACTCGACTCGACTCGATTCGACTCGACTATCGACTCGACTCGACTATCGACTCGACTCGACTATCGACTCGACTCGACTCGACTATCGACTCGACTCGACTCGACTATCGACTCGACTATCGACTCGACTATCGACTCGACTATCGACTCGACTATCGACTCGACTATCGACTCGACTATCGACTCGACTATCGACTCGACTATCGACTCGACTATCGACTCGACTATCGACTCGACTATCGACTCGACTATCGACTCGACTATCGACTCGACTATCGACTCGACTATCGACTCGACTATCGACTCGACTATCGACTCGACTATCGACTCGACTATCGACTCGACTATCGACTCGACTATCGACTCGACTATCGACTCGACTATCGACTCGACTATCGACTCGACTATCGACTCGACTATCGACTCGACTATCGACTCGACTATCGACTCGACTATCGACTCGACTATCGACTCGACTATCGACTCGACTATCGACTCGACTATCGACTCGACTATCGACTCGACTATCGACTCGACTATCGACTCGACTATCGACTCGACTATCGACTCGACTATCGACTCGACTATCGACTCGACTATCGACTCGACTATCGACTCGACTATCGACTCGACTATCGACTCGACTATCGACTCGACTATCGACTCGACTATCGACTCGACTATCGACTCGACTCGACTCGACTCGACTATCGACTCTACTCGACTCGACTATCGACTATCGACTATCCTCGACTCGACTGTCGACTCGACTCGACTCGACTATCGACTATCCTCGACTCGACTGTCGACTCGACTCGACTCGACTATCGACTCGACTCGACTCGACTATCGACTCGACTCGACTCGACTATCGACTCGACTCGACTCGACTCGACTCGACTATCGACTCGACTCGACTCGACTCGACTATCGACTCGACTCGACTATCGACTCGACTCGACTGGACTATCGACTCGACTATCGACTCGACTCGACTCGACTATCGACTCGACTATCGACTCGACTCTACTCGACTATCGACTCGACTCGACTCGACTCGACTCGATTCGACTCGACTATCGACTCTACTCGACTCGACTATCGACTCGACTATCGACTCGACTATCGACTCGACTATCGACTCGACTATCGACTCGACTATCGACTCGACTATCGACTCGACTATCGACTCGACTATCGACTCGACTATCGACTCGACTATCGACTCGACTATCGACTCGACTATCGACTCGACTATCGACTCGACTATCGACTCGACTATCGACTCGACTATCGACTCGACTATCGACTCGACTATCGACTCGACTATCGACTCGACTATCGACTCGACTATCGACTCGACTATCGACTCGACTATCGACTCGACTATCGACTCGACTATCGACTCGACTATCGACTCGACTATCGACTCGACTATCGACTCGACTATCGACTCGACTATCGACTCGACTATCGACTCGACTATCGACTCGACTATCGACTCGACTATCGACTCGACTATCGACTCGACTATCGACTCGACTATCGACTCGACTATCGACTCGACTATCGACTCGACTATCGACTCGACTATCGACTCGACTATCGACTCGACTATCGACTCGACTATCGACTCGACTATCGACTCGACTATCGACTCGACTATCGACTCGACTATCGACTCGACTATCGACTCGACTATCGACTCGACTATCGACTCGACTATCGACTCGACTATCGACTCGACTATCGACTCGACTCGACTCGACTCGACTCGACTATCGACTCGACTCGACTCGACTCGACTCTCGACTCGACTCGACTATCGACTAGCCTCGACTCGACTCGACTATCGACTCGACTATCGACTCGACTCGACTCGACTATCGACTATCGACTATCCTCGACTCGACTGTCGACTCGACTCGACTCGACTATCGACTCGACTCGACTCGACTCGACTATCGACTATCGACTATCCTCGACTCGACTGTCGACTCGACTATCGACTCGACTCGACTCGACTATCGACTCGACTCGACTCGACTCGACTATGGACTCGACTCGACTCGACTATCGATTCGACTCGACTCGACTCGACTATCGACTCGACTCGACTATCGACTCGACTCGACTATCGACTCGACTCGACTATCGACTCGACTCGACTCGACTATCGACTCGACTCGACTCGACTCGACTATCGACTCGACTATCGACTCTACTCGACTCGACTATCGACTATCGACTATCCTCGACTCGACTGTCGACTCGACTCGACTCGACTATCGACTCGACTCGACTCGACTCGACTCGACTCGACTATCGACTCGACTATCGACTCGACTCGACTCGACTATCGACTATCCTCGACTCGACTCGACTCGATTCGACTCGACTATCGACTCGACTCGACTATCGACTCGACTCGACTCGACTATCGACTCGACTATCGACTCGACTCTACTCGACTATCGACTCGACTCGACTCGACTCGACTCGATTCGACTCGACTATCGACTCGACTCGACTATCGACTCGACTATCGACTCGACTATCGACTCGACTATCGACTCGACTATCGACTCGACTATCGACTCGACTATCGACTCGACTATCGACTCGACTATCGACTCGACTATCGACTCGACTATCGACTCGACTATCGACTCGACTATCGACTCGACTATCGACTCGACTATCGACTCGACTATCGACTCGACTATCGACTCGACTATCGACTCGACTATCGACTCGACTATCGACTCGACTATCGACTCGACTATCGACTCGACTATCGACTCGACTATCGACTCGACTATCGACTCGACTATCGACTCGACTATCGACTCGACTATCGACTCGACTATCGACTCGACTATCGACTCGACTATCGACTCGACTATCGACTCGACTATCGACTCGACTATCGACTCGACTATCGACTCGACTATCGACTCGACTATCGACTCGACTATCGACTCGACTATCGACTCGACTATCGACTCGACTATCGACTCGACTATCGACTCGACTATCGACTCGACTATCGACTCGACTATCGACTCGACTATCGACTCGACTATCGACTCGACTATCGACTCGACTATCGACTCGACTATCGACTCGACTATCGACTCGACTCGACTCGACTCGACTATCGACTCGACTCGACTCGACTCGACTATCGACTCGACTCGACTATCGACTATCGACTCGACTCGACTATCGACTCGACTATCGACTCGACTCGACTCGACTATCGACTATCGACTATCGACTATCCTCGACTCGACTGTCGACTCGACTCGACTCGACTATCGACTCGACTCGACTCGACTCGACTATCGACTATCGACTATCCTCGACTCGACTGTCGACTCGACTATCGACTCGACTCGACTCGACTATCGACTCGACTCGACTCGACTCGACTATGGACTCGACTCGACTCGACTATCGATTCGACTCGACTCGACTCGACTATCGACTCGACTCGACTCTCGACTCGACTCGACTCGACTATCGACTCGACTCGACTCGACTATCGACTCGACTCGACTCGACTATCGACTCGACTCGACTATCGACTCGACTCGACTCGACTATCGACTCGACTCGACTCGACTATCGACTCGACTCGACTCGACTATCGACTCGACTCGACTCGACTCGACTCGACTATCGACTCGACTCGACTCGCCTATCGACTCGACTCGACTCGACTCGACTATCGACTCGACTATCGACTCGACTCGACTCGACTCGACTATCGACTCGACTCGACTCGACTCGACTCGATTCGACTCGACTATCGACTCGACTCGACTATCGACTCGACTCGACTATCGACTCGACTCGACTCGACTATCGACTCGACTCGACTCGACTATCGACTCGACTATCGACTCGACTATCGACTCGACTATCGACTCGACTATCGACTCGACTATCGACTCGACTATCGACTCGACTATCGACTCGACTATCGACTCGACTATCGACTCGACTATCGACTCGACTATCGACTCGACTATCGACTCGACTATCGACTCGACTATCGACTCGACTATCGACTCGACTATCGACTCGACTATCGACTCGACTATCGACTCGACTATCGACTCGACTATCGACTCGACTATCGACTCGACTATCGACTCGACTATCGACTCGACTATCGACTCGACTATCGACTCGACTATCGACTCGACTATCGACTCGACTATCGACTCGACTATCGACTCGACTATCGACTCGACTATCGACTCGACTATCGACTCGACTATCGACTCGACTATCGACTCGACTATCGACTCGACTATCGACTCGACTATCGACTCGACTATCGACTCGACTATCGACTCGACTATCGACTCGACTATCGACTCGACTATCGACTCGACTATCGACTCGACTATCGACTCGACTATCGACTCGACTATCGACTCGACTATCGACTCGACTATCGACTCGACTATCGACTCGACTATCGACTCGACTATCGACTCGACTATCGACTCGACTATCGACTCGACTATCGACTCGACTATCGACTCGACTATCGACTCGACTATCGACTCGACTATCGACTCGACTCGACTCGACTCGACTCGACTATCGACTCGACTCGACTCGACTCGACTATCGACTCGACTCGACTATCGACTAGACTCGACTCGACTCGACTATCGACTCGACTATCGACTCGACTCGACTCGACTATCGACTATCGACTATCCTCGACTCGACTGTCGACTCGACTCGACTCGACTATCGACTCGACTCGACTCGACTCGACTATCGACTATCGACTATCCTCGACTCGACTGTCGACTCGACTATCGACTCGACTCGACTCGACTATCGACTCGACTCGACTCGACTCGACTATGGACTCGACTCGACTCGACTATCGATTCGACTCGACTCGACTCGACTATCGACTCGACTCGACTATCGACTCGACTCGACTATCGACTCGACTCGACTATCGACTCGACTCGACTCGACTATCGACTCGACTCGACTCGACTCGACTATCGACTCGACTATCGACTCTACTCGACTCGACTATCGACTATCGACTATCCTCGACTCGACTGTCGACTCGACTCGACTCGACTATCGACTCGACTCGACTCGACTCGACTCGACTCGACTATCGACTCGACTATCGACTCGACTCGACTCGACTATCGACTATCCTCGACTCGACTCGACTCGTTTCGACTCGACTATCGACTCGACTCGACTATCGACTCGACTCGACTCGACTATCGACTCGACTATCGACTCGACTCTACTCGACTATCGACTCGACTCGACTCGACTCGACTCGATTCGACTCGACTATCGACTCGACTCGACTATCTACTCGACTATCGACTCGACTATCGACTCGACTATCGACTCGACTATCGACTCGACTATCGACTCGACTATCGACTCGACTATCGACTCGACTATCGACTCGACTATCGACTCGACTATCGACTCGACTATCGACTCGACTATCGACTCGACTATCGACTCGACTATCGACTCGACTATCGACTCGACTATCGACTCGACTATCGACTCGACTATCGACTCGACTATCGACTCGACTATCGACTCGACTATCGACTCGACTATCGACTCGACTATCGACTCGACTATCGACTCGACTATCGACTCGACTATCGACTCGACTATCGACTCGACTATCGACTCGACTATCGACTCGACTATCGACTCGACTATCGACTCGACTATCGACTCGACTATCGACTCGACTATCGACTCGACTATCGACTCGACTATCGACTCGACTATCGACTCGACTATCGACTCGACTATCGACTCGACTATCGACTCGACTATCGACTCGACTATCGACTCGACTATCGACTCGACTATCGACTCGACTATCGACTCGACTATCGACTCGACTATCGACTCGACTATCGACTCGACTATCGACTCGACTATCGACTCGACTATCGACTCGACTCGACTCGACTCGACTATCGACTCGACTCGACTCGACTCGACTATCGACTCGACTCGACTATCGACTATCGACTCGACTCGACTATCGACTCGACTATCGACTCGACTCGACTCGACTATCGACTATCGACTATCGACTATCCTCGACTCGACTGTCGACTCGACTCGACTCGACTATCGACTCGACTCGACTCGACTCGACTATCGACTATCGACTATCCTCGACTCGACTGTCGACTCGACTATCGACTCGACTCGACTCGACTATCGACTCGACTCGACTCGACTCGACTATGGACTCGACTCGACTCGACTATCGATTCGACTCGACTCGACTAGACTATCGACTCGACTCGACTATCGACTCGACTCGACTCGACTATCGACTCGACTCGACTCGACTATCGACTCGACTCGACTCGACTATCGACTCGACTCGACTATCGACTCGACTCGACTCGACTATCGACTCGACTCGACTCGACTATCGACTCGACTCGACTCGACTATCGACTCGACTCGACTCGACTCGACTCGACTATCGACTCGACTCGACTCGACTATCGACTCGACTCGACTCGACTCGACTATCGACTCGACTATCGACTCGACTCGACTCGACTCGACTATCGACTCGACTCGACTCGACTCGACTCGATTCGACTCGACTATCGACTCGACTCGACTATCGACTCGACTCGACTATCGACTCGACTCGACTCGACTATCGACTCGACTCGACTCGACTTTCGACTCGACTATCGACTCGACTATCGACTCGACTATCGACTCGACTATCGACTCGACTATCGACTCGACTATCGACTCGACTATCGACTCGACTATCGACTCGACTATCGACTCGACTATCGACTCGACTATCGACTCGACTATCGACTCGACTATCGACTCGACTATCGACTCGACTATCGACTCGACTATCGACTCGACTATCGACTCGACTATCGACTCGACTATCGACTCGACTATCGACTCGACTATCGACTCGACTATCGACTCGACTATCGACTCGACTATCGACTCGACTATCGACTCGACTATCGACTCGACTATCGACTCGACTATCGACTCGACTATCGACTCGACTATCGACTCGACTATCGACTCGACTATCGACTCGACTATCGACTCGACTATCGACTCGACTATCGACTCGACTATCGACTCGACTATCGACTCGACTATCGACTCGACTATCGACTCGACTATCGACTCGACTATCGACTCGACTATCGACTCGACTATCGACTCGACTATCGACTCGACTATCGACTCGACTATCGACTCGACTATCGACTCGACTATCGACTCGACTATCGACTCGACTATCGACTCGACTCGACTCGACTCGACTATCGACTCTACTCGACTCGACTATCGACTATCGACTATCCTCGACTCGACTGTCGACTCGACTCGACTCGACTATCGACTCGACTCGACTCGACTCGACTCGACTCGACTATCGACTCGACTATCGACTCGACTCGACTATCGACTCGACTCGACTCGACTCGACTATCGACTATCCTCGACTCGACTGTCGACTCGACTCGACTCGACTATCGACTCGACTCGACTCGACTATCGACTCGACTCGACTCGACTATCGACTCGACTCGACTCGACTCGACTCGACTATCGACTCGACTCGACTCGACTCGACTATCGACTCGACTCGACTATCGACTCGACTCGACTGGACTATCGACTCGACTCGACTCGACTATCGACTCGACTATCGACTCGACTCTACTCGACTATCGACTCGACTCGACTCGACTCGACTCGATTCGACTCGACTATCGACTCAACTCGACTCGACTATCGACTCGACTATCGACTCTACTATCGACTCGACTATCGACTCGACTATCGACTCGACTATCGACTCGACTATCGACTCGACTATCGACTCGACTATCGACTCGACTATCGACTCGACTATCGACTCGACTATCGACTCGACTATCGACTCGACTATCGACTCGACTATCGACTCGACTATCGACTCGACTATCGACTCGACTATCGACTCGACTATCGACTCGACTATCGACTCGACTATCGACTCGACTATCGACTCGACTATCGACTCGACTATCGACTCGACTATCGACTCGACTATCGACTCGACTATCGACTCGACTATCGACTCGACTATCGACTCGACTATCGACTCGACTATCGACTCGACTATCGACTCGACTATCGACTCGACTATCGACTCGACTATCGACTCGACTATCGACTCGACTATCGACTCGACTATCGACTCGACTATCGACTCGACTATCGACTCGACTATCGACTCGACTATCGACTCGACTATCGACTCGACTATCGACTCGACTATCGACTCGACTATCGACTCGACTATCGACTCGACTATCGACTCGACTATCGACTCGACTATCGACTCGACTATCGACTCGACTATCGACTCGACTATCGACTCGACTATCGACTCGACTATCGACTCGACTATCGACTCGACTATCGACTCGACTATCGACTCGACTATCGACTCGACTATCGACTCGACTATCGACTCGACTATCGACTCGACTATCGACTCGACTATCGACTCGACTATCGACTCGACTATCGACTCGACTCGACTCGACTCGACTATCGACTCGACTATCGACTCGACTCGACTATCGACTAGACTCGACTCGACTCGACTATCGACTCGACTATCGACTCGACTCGACTCGACTATCGACTATCGACTATCCTCGACTCGACTGTCGACTCGACTCGACTCGACTATCGACTCGACTCGACTCGACTCGACTATCGACTATCGACTATCCTCGACTCGACTGTCGACTCGACTATCGACTCGACTCGACTATCGACTATCGACTATCCTCGACTCGACTGTCGACTAGACTATCGACTCGACTCGACTCGACTATCGACTCGACTCGACTCGACTCGACTCGACTCGATTCGACTCGACTATCGACTCGACTCGACTATCGACTCGACTCGACTATCGACTCGACTCGACTCGACTATCGACTCGACTCGACTCGACTATCGACTCGACTATCGACTCGACTATCGACTCGACTATCGACTCGACTATCGACTCGACTATCGACTCGACTATCGACTCGACTATCGACTCGACTATCGACTCGACTATCGACTCGACTATCGACTCGACTATCGACTCGACTATCGACTCGACTATCGACTCGACTATCGACTCGACTATCGACTCGACTATCGACTCGACTATCGACTCGACTATCGACTCGACTATCGACTCGACTATCGACTCGACTATCGACTCGACTATCGACTCGACTATCGACTCGACTATCGACTCGACTATCGACTCGACTATCGACTCGACTATCGACTCGACTATCGACTCGACTATCGACTCGACTATCGACTCGACTATCGACTCGACTATCGACTCGACTATCGACTCGACTATCGACTCGACTATCGACTCGACTATCGACTCGACTATCGACTCGACTATCGACTCGACTATCGACTCGACTATCGACTCGACTATCGACTCGACTATCGACTCGACTATCGACTCGACTATCGACTCGACTATCGACTCGACTATCGACTCGACTATCGACTCGACTATCGACTCGACTATCGACTCGACTATCGACTCGACTATCGACTCGACTATCGACTCGACTATCGACTCGACTCGACTCGACTCGACTATCGACTCTACTCGACTCGACTATCGACTATCGACTATCCTCGACTCGACTGTCGACTCGACTCGACTCGACTATCGACTCGACTCGACTCGACTCGACTCGACTCTACTATCGACTCGACTATCGACTCGACTCGACTATCGACTCGACTCGACTCGACTCGACTATCGACTATCCTCGACTCGACTGTCGACTCGACTCGACTCGACTATCGACTCGACTCGACTCGACTATCGACTCGACTCGACTCGACTATCGACTCGACTCGACTCGACTCGACTCGACTCTCGACTCGACTCGACTCGACTCGACTATCGACTCGACTCGACTATCGACTCGACTCGACTGGACTATCGACTCGACTATCGACTCGACTCGACTCGACTATCGACTCGACTATCGACTCGACTCTACTCGACTATCGACTCGACTCGACTCGACTCGACTCGATTCGACTCGACTATCGACTCAACTCGACTCGACTATCGACTCGACTATCGACTCGACTATCGACTCGACTATCGACTCGACTATCGACTCGACTATCGACTCGACTATCGACTCGACTATCGACTCGACTATCGACTCGACTATCGACTCGACTATCGACTCGACTATCGACTCGACTATCGACTCGACTATCGACTCGACTATCGACTCGACTATCGACTCGACTATCGACTCGACTATCGACTCGACTATCGACTCGACTATCGACTCGACTATCGACTCGACTATCGACTCGACTATCGACTCGACTATCGACTCGACTATCGACTCGACTATCGACTCGACTATCGACTCGACTATCGACTCGACTATCGACTCGACTATCGACTCGACTATCGACTCGACTATCGACTCGACTATCGACTCGACTATCGACTCGACTATCGACTCGACTATCGACTCGACTATCGACTCGACTCGACTCGACTCGACTATCGACTCGACTATCGACTCGACTCGACTATCGACTAGACTCGACTCGACTCGACTATCGACTCGACTATCGACTCGACTCGACTCGACTATCGACTATCGACTATCCTCGACTCGACTGTCGACTCGACTCGACTCGACTATCGACTCGACTCGACTCGACTCGACTATCGACTATCGACTATCCTCGACTCGACTGTCGACTCGACTATCGACTCGACTCGACTATCGACTATCGACTATCCTCGACTCGACTGTCGACTAGACTATCGACTCGACTCGACTATCGACTCGACTATCGACTCGACTCGACTCGACTATCGACTATCGACTATCCTCGCGACTATCCTCGACTCGACTGTCGACTCGACTCGACTCGACTATCGACTCGACTCGACTCGACTCGACTCTCGACTATCGACTATCCTCGACTCGACTGTCGACTCGACTATCGACTCGACTCGACTATCGACTATCGACTATCCTCGACTCGACTGTCGACTAGACTATCGACTCGACTCGACTCGACTATCGACTCGACTCGACTCGACTCGACTCGACTCGATTCGACTCGACTATCGACTCGACTCGACTATCGACTCGACTCGACTATCGACTCGACTCGACTCGACTATCGACTCGACTCGACTCGACTATCGACTCGACTATCGACTCGACTATCGACTCGACTATCGACTCGACTATCGACTCGACTATCGACTCGACTATCGACTCGACTATCGACTCGACTATCGACTCGACTATCGACTCGACTATCGACTCGACTATCGACTCGACTATCGACTCGACTATCGACTCGACTATCGACTCGACTATCGACTCGACTATCGACTCGACTATCGACTCGACTATCGACTCGACTATCGACTCGACTATCGACTCGACTATCGACTCGACTATCGACTCGACTATCGACTCGACTATCGACTCGACTATCGACTCGACTATCGACTCGACTATCGACTCGACTATCGACTCGACTATCGACTCGACTATCGACTCGACTATCGACTCGACTATCGACTCGACTATCGACTCGACTATCGACTCGACTATCGACTCGACTATCGACTCGACTATCGACTCGACTATCGACTCGACTATCGACTCGACTATCGACTCGACTATCGACTCGACTATCGACTCGACTATCGACTCGACTATCGACTCGACTATCGACTCGACTATCGACTCGACTATCGACTCGACTATCGACTCGACTATCGACTCGACTATCGACTCGACTATCGACTCGACTATCGACTCGACTATCGACTCGACTATCGACTCGACTATCGACTCGACTATCGACTCGACTCGACTCGACTCGACTATCGACTCTACTCGACTCGACTATCGACTATCGACTATCCTCGACTCGACTGTCGACTCGACTCGACTCGACTATCGACTCGACTCGACTCGACTCGACTCGACTCGACTATCGACTCGACTATCGACTCGACTCGACTATCGACTCGACTCGACTCGACTCGACTATCGACTATCCTCGACTCGACTGTCGACTCGACTCGACTCGACTATCGACTCGACTCGACTCGACTATCGACTCGACTCGACTCGACTATCGACTCGACTCGACTCGACTCGACTCGACTATCGACTCGACTCGACTCGACTCGACTATCGACTCGACTCGACTATCGACTCGACTCGACTGGACTATCGACTCGACTATCGACTCGACTCGACTCGACTATCGACTCGACTATCGACTCGACTCTACTCGACTATCGACTCGACTCGACTCGACTCGACTCGACTCGACTATCGACTCGACTATCGACTCGACTCGACTATCGACTCGACTCGACTCGACTCGACTATCGACTATCCTCGACTCGACTGTCGACTCGACTCGACTCGACTATCGACTCGACTCGACTCGACTATCGACTCGACTCGACTCGACTCGACTATCGACTCGACTCGACTCGACTATCGACTCGACTCGACTCGACTATCGACTCGACTCGACTCGACTCGACTCGACTATCGACTCGACTCGACTCGACTCGACTATCGACTCGACTCGACTATCGACTCGACTCGACTGGACTATCGACTCGACTATCGACTCGACTCGACTCGACTATCGACTCGACTATCGACTCGACTCTACTCGACTATCGACTCGACTCGACTCGACTCGACTCGATTCGACTCGACTATCGACTCAACTCGACTCGACTATCGACTCGACTATCGACTCGACTATCGACTCGACTATCGACTCGACTATCGACTCGACTATCGACTCGACTATCGACTCGACTATCGACTCGACTATCGACTCGACTATCGACTCGACTATCGACTCGACTATCGACTCGACTATCGACTCGACTATCGACTCGACTATCGACTCGACTATCGACTCGACTATCGACTCGACTATCGACTCGACTATCGACTCGACTATCGACTCGACTATCGACTCGACTATCGACTCGACTATCGACTCGACTATCGACTCGACTATCGACTCGACTATCGACTCGACTATCGACTCGACTATCGACTCGACTATCGACTCGACTATCGACTCGACTATCGACTCGACTATCGACTCGACTATCGACTCGACTATCGACTCGACTATCGACTCGACTATCGACTCGACTATCGACTCGACTATCGACTCGACTATCGACTCGACTATCGACTCGACTATCGACTCGACTATCGACTCGACTATCGACTCGACTATCGACTCGACTATCGACTCGACTATCGACTCGACTATCGACTCGACTATCGACTCGACTATCGACTCGACTATCGACTCGACTATCGACTCGACTATCGACTCGACTATCGACTCGACTATCGACTCGACTATCGACTCGACTATCGACTCGACTATCGACTCGACTATCGACTCGACTATCGACTCGACTATCGACTCGACTATCGACTCGACTATCGACTCGACTATCGACTCGACTATCGACTCGACTATCGACTCGACTATCGACTCGACTATCGACTCGACTATCGACTCGACTATCGACTCGACTATCGACTCGACTATCGACTCGACTATCGACTCGACTCGACTCGACTCGACTATCGACTCGACTATCGACTCGACTCGACTATCGACTAGACTCGACTCGACTCGACTATCGACTCGACTATCGACTCGACTCGACTCGACTATCGACTATCGACTATCCTCGACTCGACTGTCGACTCGACTCGACTCGACTATCGACTCGACTCGACTCGACTCGACTATCGACTATCGACTATCCTCGACTCGACTGTCGACTCGACTATCGACTCGACTCGACTATCGACTATCGACTATCCTCGACTCGACTGTCGACTAGACTATCGACTCGACTCGACTCGACTATCGACTCGACTCGACTCGACTCGACTCGACTCGATTCGACTCGACTATCGACTCGACTCGACTATCGACTCGACTCGACTATCGACTCGACTCGACTCGACTATCGACTCGACTCGACTCGACTATCGACTCGACTATCGACTCGACTATCGACTCGACTATCGACTCGACTAACGACTCGACTATCGACTCGACTATCGACTCGACTATCGACTCGACTATCGACTCGACTATCGACTCGACTATCGACTCGACTATCGACTCGACTATCGACTCGACTATCGACTCGACTATCGACTCGACTATCGACTCGACTATCGACTCGACTATCGACTCGACTATCGACTCGACTATCGACTCGACTATCGACTCGACTATCGACTCGACTATCGACTCGACTATCGACTCGACTATCGACTCGACTATCGACTCGACTATCGACTCGACTATCGACTCGACTATCGACTCGACTATCGACTCGACTATCGACTCGACTATCGACTCGACTATCGACTCGACTATCGACTCGACTATCGACTCGACTATCGACTCGACTATCGACTCGACTATCGACTCGACTATCGACTCGACTATCGACTCGACTATCGACTCGACTATCGACTCGACTATCGACTCGACTATCGACTCGACTATCGACTCGACTATCGACTCGACTATCGACTCGACTATCGACTCGACTATCGACTCGACTATCGACTCGACTATCGACTCGACTATCGACTCGACTATCGACTCGACTATCGACTCGACTCGACTCGACTCGACTATCGACTCTACTCGACTCGACTATCGACTATCGACTATCCTCGACTCGACTGTCGACTCGACTCGACTCGACTATCGACTCGACTCGACTCGACTCGACTCGACTCGACTATCGACTCGACTATCGACTCGACTCGACTATCGACTCGACTCGACTCGACTCGACTATCGACTATCCTCGACTCGACTGTCGACTCGACTCGACTCGACTATCGACTCGACTCGACTCGACTATCGACTCGACTCGACTCGACTATCGACTCGACTCGACTCGACTCGACTCGACTATCGACTCGACTCGACTCGACTCGACTATCGACTCGACTCGACTATCGACTCGACTCGACTGGACTATCGACTCGACTATCGACTCGACTCGACTCGACTATCGACTCGACTATCGACTCGACTCTACTCGACTATCGACTCGACTCGACTCGACTCGACTCGATTCGACTCGACTATCGACTCAACTCGACTCGACTATCGACTCGACTATCGACTCGACTATCGACTCGACTATCGACTCGACTATCGACTCGACTATCGACTCGACTATCGACTCGACTATCGACTCGACTATCGACTCGACTATCGACTCGACTATCGACTCGACTATCGACTCGACTATCGACTCGACTATCGACTCGACTATCGACTCGACTATCGACTCGACTATCGACTCGACTATCGACTCGACTATCGACTCGACTATCGACTCGACTATCGACTCGACTATCGACTCGACTATCGACTCGACTATCGACTCGACTATCGACTCGACTATCGACTCGACTATCGACTCGACTATCGACTCGACTATCGACTCGACTATCGACTCGACTATCGACTCGACTATCGACTCGACTATCGACTCGACTATCGACTCGACTATCGACTCGACTATCGACTCGACTATCGACTCGACTATCGACTCGACTATCGACTCGACTATCGACTCGACTATCGACTCGACTATCGACTCGACTATCGACTCGACTATCGACTCGACTATCGACTCGACTATCGACTCGACTATCGACTCGACTATCGACTCGACTATCGACTCGACTATCGACTCGACTATCGACTCGACTATCGACTCGACTATCGACTCGACTATCGACTCGACTATCGACTCGACTATCGACTCGACTATCGACTCGACTATCGACTCGACTATCGACTCGACTATCGACTCGACTATCGACTCGACTATCGACTCGACTATCGACTCGACTATCGACTCGACTATCGACTCGACTATCGACTCGACTATCGACTCGACTATCGACTCGACTATCGACTCGACTATCGACTCGACTATCGACTCGACTATCGACTCGACTATCGACTCGACTATCGACTCGACTATCGACTCGACTATCGACTCGACTATCGACTCGACTATCGACTCGACTATCGACTCGACTATCGACTCGACTATCGACTCGACTATCGACTCGACTATCGACTCGACTATCGACTCGACTATCGACTCGACTATCGACTCGACTATCGACTCGACTATCGACTCGACTATCGACTCGACTATCGACTCGACTATCGACTCGACTATCGACTCGACTATCGACTCGACTATCGACTCGACTATCGACTCGACTATCGACTCGACTATCGACTCGACTATCGACTCGACTATCGACTCGACTATCGACTCGACTATCGACTCGAGTATCGACTCGACTATCGACTCGACTATCGACTCGACTATCGACTCGACTATCGACTCGACTATCGACTCGACTATCGACTCGACTATCGACTCGACTATCGACTCGACTATCGACTCGACTATCGACTCGACTATCGCCTCGACTATCGACTCGACTATCGACTCGACTATCGACTCGACTATCGACTCGACTATCGACTCGACTATCGACTCGACTATCGACTCGACTATCGACTCGACTACCGACTCGACTATCGACTCGACTATCGACTCGACTATCGACTCGACTATCGACTCGACTCGACTCGACTATCGACTCGACTCGACTCGACTGGACTCGATTCGACTCGACTATCGACTCGACTCGACTCGACTATCGACTCGACTATCGACTCGACTATCGACTCGACTATCGACTCGACTATCGACTCGACTATCGACTCGACTATCGACTCGACTATCGACTCGACTATCGACTCGACTATCGACTCGACTATCGACTCGACTATCGACTCGACTATCGACTCGACTATCGACTCGACTATCGACTCGACTATCGACTCGACTATCGACTCGACTATCGACTCGACTATCGACTCGACTATCGACTCGACTATCGACTCGACTATCGACTCGACTATCGACTCGACTATCGACTCGACTATCGACTCGACTATCGACTCGACTATCGACTCGACTATCGACTCGACTATCGACTCGACTATCGACTCGACTATCGACTCGACTCGACTCGACTCGACTATCGACTCGACTATCGACTCGACTCGACTATCGACTAGACTCGACTCGACTCGACTATCGACTCGACTATCGACTCGACTCGACTCGACTATCGACTATCGACTATCCTCGACTCGACTGTCGACTCGACTCGACTCGACTATCGACTCGACTCGACTCGACTCGACTATCGACTATCGACTATCCTCGACTCGACTGTCGACTCGACTATCGACTCGACTCGACTCGACTATCGACTCGACTATCGACTCGACTATCGACTCGACTATCGACTCGACTATCGACTCGACTATAGACTCGACTATCGACTCGACTATCGACTCGACTATCGACTCGACTATCGACTCGACTATCGACTCGACTATCGACTCGACTATCGACTCGACTATCGACTCGACTATCGACTCGACTATCGACTCGACTATCGACTCGACTATCGACTCGACTATCGACTCGACTATCGACTCGACTATCGACTCGACTCGACTCGACTCGACTATCGACTCTACTCGACTCGACTATCGACTATCGACTATCCTCGACTCGACTGTCGACTCGACTCGACTCGACTATCGACTCTACTCGACTCGACTATCGACTATCGACTATCCTCGACTCGACTGTCGACTCGACTATCGACTCGACTATCGACTCGACTATCGACTCGACTCGACTATCGACTCGACTCGACTCGACTATCGACTCGACTCGACTCGACTATCGACTCGACTATCGACTCGACTATCGACTCGACTATCGACTCGACTCGACTCGACTATCGACTCGACTCGA
Source organism: Pemphredon lugubris (assembly GCA_933228935.1). Classification (NCBI taxonomy): domain Eukaryota; kingdom Metazoa; phylum Arthropoda; class Insecta; order Hymenoptera; family Crabronidae; genus Pemphredon; species Pemphredon lugubris. The sequence continues at coordinate 36,200,960 of OW121815.1, forward strand.
CTCGACTGGACTCGATTCGACTCGACTATCGACTCGACTCGACTCGACTATCGACTCGACTATCGACTCGACTATCGACTCGACTATCGACTCGACTCGACTCGACTATCGACTCGACTATCGACTCGACTATCGACTCGACTCGACTATCGACTCGACTATCGACTCGACTATCGACTCGACTACCGACTCGACTATCGACTCGACTATCGACTCGACTATCGACTCGACTATCGACTCGACTCGACTCGACTATCGACTCGACTCGACTCGACTGGACTCGATTCGACTCGACTATCGACTCGACTCGACTCGACTATCGACTCGACTATCGACTCGACTATCGACTCGACTATCGACTCGACTATCGACTCGACTATCGACTCGACTATCGACTCGACTATCGACTCGACTATCGACTCGACTATCGACTCGACTATCGACTCGACTATCGACTCGACTATCGACTCGACTATCGACTCGACTATCGACTCGACTATCGACTCGACTATCGACTCGACTATCGACTCGACTATCGACTCGACTATCGACTCGACTATCGACTCGACTATCGACTCGACTATCGACTCGACTATCGACTCGACTATCGACTCGACTATCGACTCGACTATCGACTCGACTATCGACTCGACTCGACTCGACTCGACTATCGACTCGACTATCGACTCGACTCGACTATCGACTAGACTCGACTCGACTCGACTATCGACTCGACTATCGACTCGACTCGACTCGACTATCGACTATCGACTATCCTCGACTCGACTGTCGACTCGACTCGACTCGACTATCGACTCGACTCGACTCGACTATCGACTCGACTCGACTCGACTCGACTCGACTATCGACTCGACTCGACTCGACTCGACTATCGACTCGACTCGACTATCGACTCGACTCGACTGGACTATCGACTCGACTATCGACTCGACTCGACTCGACTATCGACTCGACTATCGACTCGACTCTACTCGACTATCGACTCGACTCGACTCGACTCGACTCGATTCGACTCGACTATCGACTCAACTCGACTCGACTATCGACTCGACTATCGACTCGACTATCGACTCGACTATCGACTCGACTATCGACTCGACTATCGACTCGACTATCGACTCGACTATCGACTCGACTATCGACTCGACTATCGACTCGACTATCGACTCGACTATCGACTCGACTATCGACTCGACTATCGACTCGACTATCGACTCGACTATCGACTCGACTATCGACTCGACTATCGACTCGACTATCGACTCGACTATCGACTCGACTATCGACTCGACTATCGACTCGACTATCGACTCGACTATCGACTCGACTATCGACTCGACTATCGACTCGACTATCGACTCGACTATCGACTCGACTATCGACTCGACTATCGACTCGACTATCGACTCGACTATCGACTCGACTATCGACTCGACTATCGACTCGACTATCGACTCGACTATCGACTCGACTATCGACTCGACTATCGACTCGACTATCGACTCGACTATCGACTCGACTATCGACTCGACTATCGACTCGACTATCGACTCGACTATCGACTCGACTATCGACTCGACTATCGACTCGACTATCGACTCGACTATCGACTCGACTATCGACTCGACTATCGACTCGACTATCGACTCGACTATCGACTCGACTATCGACTCGACTATCGACTCGACTATCGACTCGACTATCGACTCGACTATCGACTCGACTATCGACTCGACTATCGACTCGACTATCGACTCGACTATCGACTCGACTATCGACTCGACTATCGACTCGACTATCGACTCGACTATCGACTCGACTATCGACTCGACTATCGACTCGACTATCGACTCGACTATCGACTCGACTATCGACTCGACTATCGACTCGACTATCGACTCGACTATCGACTCGACTATCGACTCGACTATCGACTCGACTATCGACTCGACTATCGACTCGACTATCGACTCGACTATCGACTCGACTATCGACTCGACTATCGACTCGACTATCGACTCGACTATCGACTCGACTATCGACTCGACTATCGACTCGACTATCGACTCGACTATCGACTCGACTATCGACTCGACTATCGACTCGACTATCGACTCGACTATCGACTCGACTATCGACTCGACTATCGACTCGACTATCGACTCGACTATCGACTCGACTATCGACTCGACTATCGACTCGACTATCGACTCGACTATCGACTCGACTATCGACTCGACTATCGACTCGACTATCGACTCGACTATCGACTCGACTATCGACTCGACTATCGACTCGACTATCGACTCGACTATCGACTCGACTATCGACTCGACTATCGACTCGACTATCGACTCGACTATCGACTCGACTATCGACTCGACTATCGACTCGACTATCGACTCGACTATCGACTCGACTATCGACTCGACTATCGACTCGACTATCGACTCGACTATCGACTCGACTATCGACTCGACTATCGACTCGACTATCGACTCGACTATCGACTCGACTATCGACTCGACTATCGACTCGACTATCGACTCGACTATCGACTCGACTATCGACTCGACTATCGACTCGACTATCGACTCGACTATCGACTCGACTATCGACTCGACTATCGACTCGACTATCGACTCGACTATCGACTCGACTATCGACTCGAGTATCGACTCGAGTATCGACTCGACTATCGACTCGACTATCGACTCGACTATCGACTCGACTATCGACTCGACTATCGACTCGACTATCGACTCGACTATCGACTCGAGTATCGACTCGACTCGACTCGACTATCGACTCGACTATCGACTCGACTATCGACTCGACTATCGACTCGACTATCGACTCGACTATCGACTCGACTATCGACTCGACTATCGACTCGACTATCGACTCGACTATCGACTCGACTATCGACTCGACTATCGACTCGACTATCGACTCGACTATCGACTCGACTATGGACTCGACTATCGACTCGACTATCGACTCGACTATCGACTCGACTATCGACTCGACTATCGACTCGACTATCGACTCGACTATCGACTCGACTATCGACTCGACTATCGACTCGACTATCGACTCGACTATCGACTCGACTATCGACTCGACTATCGACTCGACTATCGACTCGACTATCGACTCGACTATCGACTCGACTATCGACTCGACTATCGACTCGACTATCGACTCGACTATCGACTCGACTATCGACTCGACTATCGACTCGACTATCGACTCGACTATCGACTCGACTATCGACTCGACTATCGACTCGACTATCGACTCGACTATCGACTCGACTATCGACTCGACTATCGACTCGACTATCGACTCGACTATCGACTCGACTATCGACTCGACTATCGACTCGACTATCGACTCGACTATCGACTCGACTATCGACTCGACTATCGACTCGACTACCGACTCGACTATCGACTCGACTATCGACTCGACTATCGACTCGACTATCGACTCGACTCGACTCGACTATCGACTCGACTCGACTCGACTGGACTCGATTCGACTCGACTATCGACTCGACTCGACTCGACTATCGACTCGACTATCGACTCGACTATCGACTCGACTATCGACTCGACTATCGACTCGACTATCGACTCGACTATCGACTCGACTATCGACTCGACTATCGACTCGACTATCGACTCGACTATCGACTCGACTATCGACTCGACTATCGACTCGACTATCGACTCGACTATCGACTCGACTATCGACTCGACTATCGACTCGACTATCGACTCGACTATCGACTCGACTATCGACTCGACTATCGACTCGACTATCGACTCGACTATCGACTCGACTATCGACTCGACTATCGACTCGACTATCGACTCGACTATCGACTCGACTCGACTCGACTCGACTATCGACTCGACTATCGACTCGACTCGACTATCGACTAGACTCGACTCGACTCGACTATCGACTCGACTATCGACTCGACTCGACTCGACTATCGACTATCGACTATCCTCGACTCGACTGTCGACTCGACTCGACTCGACTATCGACTCGACTCGACTCGACTCGACTATCGACTATCGACTATCCTCGACTCGACTGTCGACTCGACTATCGACTCGACTATCGACTCGACTATCGACTCGACTATCGACTCGACTATCGACTCGACTATCGACTCGACTATCGACTCGACTATCGACTCGACTATCGACTCGACTATCGACTCGACTATCGACTCGACTATCGACTCGACTCGACTCGACTCGACTATCGACTCTACTCGACTCGACTATCGACTATCGACTATCCTCGACTCGACTGTCGACTCGACTCGACTCGACTATCGACTCGACTCGACTCGACTCGACTCGACTATCGACTCGACTATCGACTCGACTCGACTCGACTCGACTATCGACTCGACTATCGACTCGACTATCGACTCGACTCGACTATCGACTCGACTCGACTCGACTATCGACTCGACTCGACTCGACTATCGACTCGACTATCGACTCGACTATCGACTCGACTATCGACTCGACTCGACTCGACTATCGACTCGACTCGACTCGACTGGACTCGATTCGACTCGACTATCGACTCGACTCGACTCGACTATCGACTCGACTATCGACTCGACTATCGACTCGACTATCGACTCGACTCGACTCGACTATCGACTCGACTATCGACTCGACTATCGACTCGACTCGACTATCGACTCGACTATCGACTCGACTATCGACTCGACTAACGACTCGACTATCGACTCGACTATCGACTCGACTATCGACTCGACTATCGACTCGACTCGACTCGACTATCGACTCGACTCGACTCGACTGGACTCGATTCGACTCGACTATCGACTCGACTCGACTCGACTATCGACTCGACTATCGACTCGACTATCGACTCGACTATCGACTCGACTATCGACTCGACTATCGACTCGACTATCGACTCGACTATCGACTCGACTATCGACTCGACTATCGACTCGACTATCGACTCGACTATCGACTCGACTATCGACTCGACTATCGACTCGACTATCGACTCGACTATCGACTCGACTATCGACTCGACTATCGACTCGACTATCGACTCGACTATCGACTCGACTATCGACTCGACTATCGACTCGACTATCGACTCGACTATCGACTCGACTATCGACTCGACTATCGACTCGACTATCGACTCGACTATCGACTCGACTATCGACTCGACTCGACTCGACTCGACTATCGACTCGACTATCGACTCGACTCGACTATCGACTAGACTCGACTCGACTCGACTATCGACTCGACTATCGACTCGACTCGACTCGACTATCGACTATCGACTATCCTCGACTCGACTGTCGACTCGACTCGACTCGACTATCGACTCGACTCGACTCGACTCGACTATCGACTATCGACTATCCTCGACTCGACTGTCGACTCGACTATCGACTCGACTATCGACTCGACTATCGACTCGACTATCGACTCGACTATCGACTCGACTATCGACTCGACTATCGACTCGACTATCGACTCGACTATCGACTCGACTATCGACTCGACTATCGACTCGACTATCGACTCGACTCGACTCGACTCGACTATCGACTCTACTCGACTCGACTATCGACTATCGACTATCCTCGACTCGACTGTCGACTCGACTCGACTCGACTATCGACTCGACTCGACTCGACTCGACTCGACTATCGACTCGACTATCGACTCGACTCGACTCGACTCGACTATCGACTCGACTATCGACTCGACTATCGACTCGACTCGACTATCGACTCGACTCGACTCGACTATCGACTCGACTCGACTCGACTATCGACTCGACTATCGACTCGACTATCGACTCGACTATCGACTCGACTCGACTCGACTATCGACTCGACTCGACTCGACTGGACTCGATTCGACTCGACTATCGACTCGACTCGACTCGACTATCGACTCGACTATCGACTCGACTATCGACTCGACTATCGACTCGACTCGACTCGACTATCGACTCGACTATCGACTCGACTATCGACTCGACTCGACTATCGACTCGACTATCGACTCGACTATCGACTCGACTACCGACTCGACTATCGACTCGAATATCGACTCGACTATCGACTCGACTATCGACTCGACTCGACTCGACTATCGACTCGACTCGACTCGACTGGACTCGATTCGACTCGACTATCGACTCGACTCGACTCGACTATCGACTCGACTATCGACTCGACTATCGACTCGACTATCGACTCGACTATCGACTCGACTATCGACTCGACTATCGACTCGACTATCGACTCGACTATCGACTCGACTATCGACTCGACTATCGACTCGACTATCGACTCGACTATCGACTCGACTATCGACTCGACTATCGACTCGACTATCGACTCGACTATCGACTCGACTATCGACTCGACTATCGACTCGACTATCGACTCGACTGTCGACTCGACTATCGACTCGACTATCGACTCGACTATCGACTCGACTATCGACTCGACTATCGACTAAACTATCGACTCGACTATCGACTCGACTATCGACTCGACTATCGACTCGACTCGACTCGACTCGACTATCGACTCGACTATCGACTCGACTCGACTATCGACTAGACTCGACTCGACTCGACTATCGACTCGACTATCGACTCGACTCGACTCGACTATCGACTATCGACTATCCTCGACTCGACTGTCGACTCGACTCGACTCGACTATCGACTCGACTCGACTCGACTCGACTATCGACTATCGACTATCCTCGACTCGACTGTCGACTCGACTATCGACTCGACTCGACTCGACTATCGACTCGACTATCGACTCGACTATCGACTCGACTATCGACTCGACTATCGACTCGACTATCGACTCGACTATCGACTCGACTATCGACTCGACTATCGACTCGACTATCGACTCGACTATCGACTCGACTATCGACTCGACTATCGACTCGACTATCGACTCGACTATCGACTCGACTATCGACTCGACTCGACTCGACTCGACTATCGACTCTACTCGACTCGACTATCGACTATCGACTATCCTCGACTCGACTGTCGACTCGACTCGACTCGACTATCGACTCGACTCGACTCGACTCGACTCGACTATCGACTCGACTCTCGACTCGACTCGACTCGACTCGACTATCGACTCGACTATCGACTCGACTATCGACTCGACTCGACTATCGACTCGACTCGACTCGACTATCGACTCGACTCGACTATCGACTCGACTCGACTCGACTCGACTCGACTATCGACTCGACTCGACTCGACTCGACTCGACTATCGACTCGACTCGACTCGACTCGACTCGACTCGACTATCGACTCGACTCGACTATCGACTCGACTATCGACTCGACTATCGACTCGACTATCGACTCGACTATCGACTCGACTATCGACTCGACTATCGACTCGACTCGACTCGACTATCGACTCGACTCGACTCGACTGGACTCGATTCGACTCGACTATCGACTCGACTCGACTCGACTATCGACTCGACTATCGACTCGACTATCGACTCGACTATCGACTCGACTATCGACTCGACTATCGACTCGACTATCGACTCGACTATCGACTCGACTATCGACTCGACTATCGACTCGACTATCGACTCGACTATCGACTCGACTATCGACTCGACTATCGACTCGACTATCGACTCGACTATCGACTCGACTATCGACTCGACTATCGACTCGACTATCGACTCGACTATCGACTCGACTATCGACTCGACTATCGACTCGACTATCGACTCGACTATCGACTCGACTATCGACTCGACTATCGACTCGACTATCGACTCGACTATCGACTCGACTCGACTCGACTCGACTATCGACTCGACTATCGACTCGACTCGACTATCGACTAGACTCGACTCGACTCGACTATCGACTCGACTATCGACTCGACTCGACTCGACTATCGACTATCGACTATCCTCGACTCGACTGTCGACTCGACTCGACTCGACTATCGACTCGACTCGACTCGACTCGACTATCGACTATCGACTATCCTCGACTCGACTGTCGACTCGACTATCGACTCGACTCGACTCGACTATCGACTCGACTATCGACTCGACTATCGACTCGACTATCGACTCGACTATCGACTCGACTATCGACTCGACTATCGACTCGACTATCGACTCGACTATCGACTCGACTATCGACTCGACTATCGACTCGACTATCGACTCGACTATCGACTCGACTATCGACTCGACTATCGACTCGACTATCGACTCGACTCGACTCGACTCGACTATCGACTCTACTCGACTCGACTATCGACTATCGACTATCCTCGACTCGACTGTCGACTCGACTCGACTCGACTATCGACTCGACTCGACTCGACTCGACACGACTATCGACTCGACTATCGACTCGACTCGACTCGACTCGACTATCGACTCGACTATCGACTCGACTATCGACTCGACTCGACTATCGACTCGACTCGACTCGACTATCGACTCGACTCGACTCGACTATCGACTCGACTATCGACTCGACTATCGACTCGACTATCGACTCGACTCGACTCGACTATCGACTCGACTCGACTCGACTGGACTCGATTCGACTCGACTATCGACTCGACTCGACTCGACTATCGACTCGACTATCGACTCGACTATCGACTCGACTATCGACTCGACTCGACTCGACTATCGACTCGACTATCGACTCGACTATCGACTCGACTCGACTATCGACTCGACTATCGACTCGACTATCGACTCGACTACCGACTCGACTATCGACTCGACTATCGACTCGACTATCGACTCGACTATCGACTCGACTCGACTCGACTATCGACTCGACTCGACTCGACTGGACTCGATTCGACTCGACTATCGACTCGACTCGACTCGACTATCGACTCGACTATCGACTCGACTATCGACTCGACTATCGACTCGACTATCGACTCGACTATCGACTCGACTATCGACTCGACTATCGACTCGACTATCGACTCGACTATCGACTCGACTATCGACTCGACTATCGACTCGACTATCGACTCGACTATCGACTCGACTATCGACTCGACTATCGACTCGACTATCGACTCGACTATCGACTCGACTATCGACTCGACTATCGACTCGACTATCGACTCGACTATCGACTCGACTATCGACTCGACTATCGACTCGACTATCGACTCGACTATCGACTCGACTATCGACTCGACTCGACTCGACTCGACTATCGACTCGACTATCGACTCGACTCGACTATCGACTAGACTCGACTCGACTCGACTATCGACTCGGACTATCGACTCGACTCGACTCGACTATCGACTATCGACTATCCTCGACTCGACTGTCGACTCGACTCGACTCGACTATCGACTCGACTCGACTCGACTCGACTATCGACTATCGACTATCCTCGACTCGACTGTCGACTCGACTATCGACTCGACTCGACTCGACTATCGACTCGACTATCGACTCGACTATCGACTCGACTATCGACTCGACTATCGACTCGACTATCGACTCGACTATCGACTCGACTATCGACTCGACTATCGACTCGACTATCGACTCGACTATCGACTCGACTATCGACTCGACTATCGACTCGACTATCGACTCGACTATCGACTCGACTATCGACTCGACTCGACTCGACTCGACTATCGACTCTACTCGACTCGACTATCGACTATCGACTATCCTCGACTCGACTGTCGACTCGACTCGACTCGACTATCGACTCGACTCGACTCGACTCGACTCGACTATCGACTCGACTATCGACTCGACTCGACTCGACTCGACTATCGACTCGACTATCGACTCGACTATCGACTCGACTCGACTATCGACTCGACTCGACTCGACTATCGACTCGACTCGACTCGACTATCGACTCGACTCGACTCGACTCGACTCGACTATCGACTCGACTCGACTCGACTCGACTCGACTATCGACTCGACTCGACTCGACTCGACTCGACTCGACTCGACTATCGACTCGACTCGACTATCGACTCGACTCGACTGGACTATCGACTCGACTATCGACTCGACTATCGACTCGACTCGACTCGACTATCGACTCGACTATCGACTCGACTCGACTCGACTATCGACTCGACTCGACTCGACTCGACTCGATTCGACTCGACTATCGACTCGACTATCGACTCGACTATCGACTCGACTATCGACTCGACTATCGACTCGACTATCGACTCGACTATCGACTCGACTATCGACTCGACTATCGACTCGACTATCGACTCGACTATCGACTCGACTATCGACGTCGACTATCGACTCGACTTCGACTCGACTATCGACTCGACTATCGACTCGACTATCGACTCGACTATCGACTCGACTATCGACTCGACTATCGACTCGACTATCGACTCGACTATCGACTCGACTACGACTCGACTATCGACTCGACTATCGACTCGACTATCGACTCGACTATCGACTCGACTATCGACTCGACTATCGACTCGACTATCGACTCGACTATCGACTCGACTATCGACTCGACTATCGACTCGACTATCGACTCGACTATCGACTCGACTATCGACTCGACTATCGACTCGACTATCGACTCGACTATCGACTCGACTATCGACTCGACTATCGACTCGACTATCACTCGACTATCGACTCGACTATCGACTCGACTATCGACTCGACTATCGACTCGACTATCGACTCGACTATCGACTCGACTATCGACTCGACTATCGACTCGACTATCGACTCGACTATCGACTCGACTTTCGACTCGACTATCGACTCGACTATCGACTCGACTATCGACTCGACTATCGACTCGACTATCGACTCGACTATCGACTCGACTATCGACTCGACTATCGACTCGACTATCGACTCGACTATCGACTCGACTATCGACTCGACTATCGACTCGACTATCGACTCGACTCGACTCGACTCGACTCGACTATCGACTCGACTATCGACTCGACTCGACTATCGACTAGACTCGACTCGACTCGACTATCGACTCGACTATCGACTCGACTCGACTCGACTATCGACTATCGACTATCCTCGACTCGACTGTCGACTCGACTCGACTCGACTATCGACTCGACTCGACTCGACTCGACTATCGACTATCGACTATCCTCGACTCGACTGTCGACTCGACTATCGACTCGACTCGACTCGACTATCGACTCGACTCGACTCGACTCGACTCGACTATCGACTCGACTCGACTCGAGCTATCGACTCGACTCGACTCGACTCGACTATCGACTCGATCGACTCGACTATCGACTCGACTCGACTCGACTATCGACTCGACTCGACTCGACTATCGACTCGACTCGACTCGACTATCGACTCGACTCGACTCGACTATCGACTCGACTCGACTCGACTATCGACTCGACTCGACTCGACTATCGACTCGACTCGACTCGACTATCGACTCGACTACTCGACTATCGACTCGACTCGACTCGACTATCGACTCGACTATCGACTCGACTCGACTCGACTATCGACTCGACTATCGACTCGACTTCGACTCGACTATCGACTCGACTCGACTCGACTCGACTCGACTTCGACTCGACTATCGACTCGACTCGACTCGACTATCGACTCGACTATCGACTCGACTATCGACTCGACTATCGACTCGACTATCGACTCGACTATCGACTCGACTCGACTCGACTGACTCGATTCGACTCGACTATCGACTCGACTATCGACTCGACTATCGACTCGACTATCGACTCGACTATCGACTCGACTATCGACTCGACTATCGACTCGACTATCGACTCGACTATCGACTCGACTATCGACTCGACTATCGACTCGACTATCGACTCGACTATCGACTCGACTATCGACTCGACTATCGACTCGACTATCGACTCGACTATCGACTCGACTATCGACTCGACTATCGACTCGACTATCGACTCGACTATCGACTCGACTATCGACTCGACTATCGACTCGACTATCGACTCGACTATCGACTCGACTATCGACTCGACTATCGACTCGACTATCGACTCGACTCGACTCGACTCGACTATCGACTCGACTATCGGTCTCGACTATCGACTCGACTATCGACTCGACTCGAACTCGACTCGACTCGACTTCGATCGACTCGACTATCGACTCGACTCGACTATCGACTAGACTCGACTCGACTCGACTATCGACTCGACTATCGACTCGACTCGACCGACTATCGACTATCGACTATCCTCGACTCGACTGTCGACTCGACTCGACTCGACTATCGACTCGACTCGACTCGACTCGACAATCGACTATCGACTATCCTCGACTCGACTGTCGACTCGACTATCGACTCGACTCGACTCGACTATCGACTCGACTCGACTCGACTCGACTATCGACTCGACTCGGACTATCGATTCGACTCGACTCGACTCGACTATCGACTCGACTCGACTATCGACTCGACTCGACTCGACTATCGACTCGACTCGACTCGACTATCGACTCGACTCGACTCGACTATCGACTCGACTCGACTCGACTATCGACTCGACTCGACTCGACTATCGACTCGACTCGACTCGACTATCGACTCGACTCGACTCGACTATCGACTCGACTCGACTCGACTATCGACTCGACTCGACTCGACTATCGACTCGACTATCGACTCGACTCGACTCGACTATCGACCGACTATCGACTCGACTCGACTCGACTATCGACTCGACTCGACTCGACTCGATTCGACTCGACTATCGACTCGACTCGACTCGACTATCGACTCGACTATCGACTCGACTATCGACTCGACTATCGACTCGACTATCGACTCGACTATCGACTCGACTCGACTCGACTGTCTCGATTCGACTCGACTATCGACTCGACTCGACTCGACTATCGACTCGACTATCGACTCGACCGACCGACTATCGACTCGACTCGACGACTATCGACTCGACTCTCGACTATCGACTCGACTATCGACTCGACTATCGACTCGACTATCGACTCGACTATCGACTCGACTATCGACTCGACTATCGACTCGACTATCGACTCGACTATCGACTCGACTATCGACTCGACTATCGACTCGACTATCGACTCGACTATCGACTCGACTATCGACTCGACTATCGACTCGACTATCGACTCGACTATCGACTCGACTATCGACTCGACTATCGACTCGACTATCGACTCGACTATCGACTCGACTATCGACTCGACTATCGACTCGACTATCGACTCGACTATCGACTCGACTATCGACTCGACTATCGACTCGACATCGACTCGACTATCGACTCGACTATCGACTCGACTGTCGACTCGACTATCGACTCGACTATCGACTCGACTATCGACTCGACTATCGACTCGACTATCGACTCGACTATCGACTCGACTATCGACTCGACTCGACTCGACTCGACTATCGACTCGACTATCGACTCGACTCGACTATCGACTAGACTCGACTCGACTCGACTATCGACTCGACTATCGACTCGACTCGACTCGACTATCGACTATCGACTATCCTCGACTCGACTGTCGACTCGACTCGACTCGACTATCGACTCGACTCGACTCGACTCGACTATCGACTATCGACTATCCTCGACTCGACTGTCGACTCGACTATCGACTCGACTCGACTCGACTATCGACTCGACTCGACTCGACTCGACTATCGACTCGACTCGACTCGACTATCGACGACTCGACTCGACTCGACTATCGACTCGACTCGACTCGACTATCGACTCGACTCGACTCGACTATCGACTCGACTCGACTCGACTATCGACTCGACTCGACTCGACTATCGACTCGACTCGACTCGACTATCGACTCGACTCGCTCGACTATCGACTCGACTCGACTCGACTATCGACTCGACTCGGACTCGACTATCGACTCGAACTCGACTCGACTATCGACTCG
>OW121815.1:36215246-36296812 GCA_933228935.1 Pemphredon lugubris
GACTATCGACTATCGACTATCGACTATCGACTATCGACTATCGACTATCGACTATCGACTATCGACTATCGACTATCGACTATCGACTATCGACTATCGACTATCGACTATCGACTATCGACTATCGACTATCGACTATCGACTATCGACTATCGACTATCGACTATCGACTATCGACTATCGACTATCGACTATCGACTATCGACTATCGACTATCGACTATCGACTATCGACTATCGACTATCGACTATCGACTATCGACTATCGACTATCGACTATCGACTATCGACTATCGACTATCGACTATCGACTATCGACTATCGACTATCGACTATCGACTATCGACTATCGACTATCGACTATCGACTATCGACTCGACTATCGACTATCGACTCGACTATCGACTATCGACTCGACTATCGACTATCGACTCGACTATCGACTATCGACTCGACTATCGACTATCGACTCGACTATCGACTATCGACTCGACTATCGGCTATCGACTCGATTATCGACTATCGACTCGACTATCGACTCGACTATCGACTATCGACTCTACTATCGACTCGACTATCGACTATCGACTCGACTATCGACTATCGACTCGACTATCGACTATCGACTCGACTATCGACTATCGACTCGACTATCGACTATCGACTATCGACTCGACTATCGACTATCGACTATCGACTATCGACTATCGACTATCGACTATCGACTATCGACTATCGACTATCGACTATCGACTATCGACTATCGACTATCGACTATCGACTATCGACTATCGACTATCGACTATCGACTATCGACTATCGACTATCGACTATCGACTATCGACTATCGACTATCGACTATCGACTATCGACTATCGACTATCGACTATCGACTATCGACTATCGACTATCGACTATCGACTATCGACTATCGACTACCGACTATCGACTATCGACTATCGACTATCGACTATCGACTATCGACTATCGACTATCGACTATCGACTATCGACTATCGACTATCGACTATCGACTATCGACTATCGACTATCGACTATCGACTATCGACTATCGACTATCGACTATCGACTATCGACTATCGACTATCGACTATCGACTATCGACTATCGACTATCGACTATCGACTATCGACTATCGACTATCGACTATCGACTATCGACTATCGACTATCGACTATCGACTATCGACTATCGACTATCGACTATCGACTATCGACTATCGACTATCGACTATCGACTATCGACTATCGACTATCGACTATCGACTATCGACTATCGACTATCGACTATCGACTATCGACTATCGACTATCGACTATCGACTATCGTATATCGACTATCGACTATCGACTATCGACTATCGACTATCGACTATCGACTATCGACTATCGACTATCGACTATCGACTATCGACTATCGACTATCGACTATCGACTATCGACTATCGACTATCGACTATCGACTATCGACTATCGACTATCGACTATCGACTATCGACTATCGACTATCGACTATCGACTATCGACTATCGACTATCGACTATCGACTATCGACTATCGACTATCGACTATCGACTATCGACTATCGACTATCGACTATCGACTATCGACTATCGACTATCGACTATCGACTATCGACTATCGACTATCGACTATCGACTATCGACTCGACTATCGACTATCGACTCGACTATCGACTATCGACTATCGACTCGACTATCGACTATCGACTCGACTATCGACTATCGACTCGACTATCGACTATCGACTCGACTATCGACTATCGACTCGACTATCGGATATCGACTCGATTATCGACTATCGACTCGACTATCGACTCGACTATCGACTATCGACTCTACTATCGACTCGACTATCGACTATCGACTCGACTATCGACTATCGACTCGACTATCGACTATCGACTCGACTATCGACTATCGACTCGACTATCGACTATCGACTATCGACTCGACTATCGACTATCGACTATCGACTATCGACTATCGACTATCGACTATCGACTATCGACTATCGACTATCGACTATCGACTATCGACTATCGACTATCGACTATCGACTATCGACTATCGACTATCGACTATCGACTATCGACTATCGACTATCGACTATCGACTATCGACTATCGACTATCGACTATCGACTATCGACTATCGACTATCGACTATCGACTATCGACTATCGACTATCGACTATCGACTCGACTATCGACTATCGACTCGACTATCGACTATCGACTCGACTATCGACTATCGACTCGACTATCGACTATCGACTCGACTATCGACTATCGACTCGACTATCGACTATCGACTCGACTATCGGCTATCGACTCGATTATCGACTATCGACTCGACTATCGACTCGACTATCGACTATCGACTCTACTATCGACTCGACTATCGACTATCGACTCGACTATCGACTATCGACTCGACTATCGACTATCGACTCGACTATCGACTATCGACTATCGACTCGACTATCGACTATCGACTATCGACTATCGACTATCGACTATCGACTATCGACTATCGACTATCGACTATCGACTATCGACTATCGACTATCGACTATCGACTATCGACTATCGACTATCGACTATCGACTATCGACTATCGACTATCGACTATCGACTATCGACTATCGACTATCGACTATCGACTATCGACTATCGACTATCGACTATCGACTATCGACTATCGACTATCGACTATCGACTATCGACTATCGACTATCGACTATCGACTATCGACTATCGACTATCGACTATCGACTATCGACTACCGACTACCGACTATCGACTATCGACTATCGACTATCGACTATCGACTATCGACTATCGACTATCGACTATCGACTATCGACTATCGACTATCGACTATCGACTATCGACTATCGACTATCGACTATCGACTATCGACTATCGACTATCGACTATCGACTATCGACTATCGACTATCGACTATCGACTATCGACTATCGACTATCGACTATCGACTATCGACTATCGACTATCGACTATCGACTATCGACTATCGACTATCGACTATCGACTATCGACTATCGACTATCGACTATCGACTATCGACTATCGACTATCGACTATCGACTATCGACTATCGACTACCGACTACCGACTACCGACTATCGACTATCGACTATCGACTATCGACTATCGACTATCGACTATCGACTATCGACTATCGACTATCGACTATCGACTATCGACTATCGACTATCGACTATCGACTATCGACTATCGACTATCGACTATCGACTATCGACTATCGACTATCGACTATCGACTATCGACTATCGACTATCGACTATCGACTATCGACTATCGACTATCGACTATCGACTATCGACTATCGACTATCGACTATCGACTCGACTATCGACTATCGACTATCGACTCGACTATCGACTATCGACTCGACTATCGACTATCGACTCGACTATCGACTATCGACTCGACTATCGACTATCGACTCGACTATCGGCTATCGACTCGATTATCGACTATCGACTCGACTATCGACTCGACTATCGACTATCGACTCTACTATCGACTCGACTATCGACTATCGACTCGACTATCGACTATCGACTATCGACTATCGACTATCGACTATCGACTATCGACTCTACTATCGACTATCGACTATCGACTATTGACTATCGACTCGACTATCGACTCGACTATCGACTATCGACTCTACTATCGACTCGACTATCGACTCGACTATCGACTATCGACTCGACTATCGACTATCGACTCGACTATCGACTATCGACTATCGACTATCGACTATCGACTATCGACTATCGACTATCGACTATCGACTATCGACTATCGACTATCGACTATCGACTATCGACTATCGACTATCGACTATCGACTATCGACTATCGACTATCGACTATCGACTATCGACTATCGACTATCGACTATCGACTATCGACTATCGACTATCGACTATCGACTATCGACTATCGACTATCGACTATCGACTATCGACTATCGACTATCGACTATCGACTATCGACTATCGACTATCGACTATCGACTATCGACTATCGACTATCGACTATCGACTATCGACTATCGACTATCGACTATCGACTATCGACTATCGACTATCGACTATCGACTATCGACTATCGACTATCGACTATCGACTATCGACTATCGACTATCGACTATCGACTATCGACTATCGACTATCGACTATCGACTATCGACTATCGACTATCGACTATCGACTATCGACTATCGACTATCGACTATCGACTATCGACTATCGACTATCGACTATCGACTATCGACTATCGACTATCGACTATCGACTATCGACTATCGACTATCGACTATCGACTATCGACTATCGACTATCGACTATCGACTATCGACTCGACTATCGACTATCGACTATCGACTCGACTATCGACTATCGACTCGACTATCGACTATCGACTCGACTATCGACTATCGACTCGACTATCGACAATCGACTCGACTATCGACTATCGACTCGACTATCGGCTATCGACTCGATTATCGACTATCGACTCGACTATCGACTCGACTATCGACTATCGACTCTACTATCGACTCGACTATCGACTATCGACTCGACTATCGACTATCGACTCGACTATCGACTATCGACTCGACTATCGACTATCGACTCGACTATCGACTATCGACTCGACTATCGACTATCGACTATCGACTATCGACTCGACTATCGACTATCGACTATCGACTATCGACTATCGACTATCGACTATCGACTATCGACTATCGACTATCGACTATCGACTATCGACTATCGACTATCGACTATCGACTATCGACTATCGACTATCGACTATCGACTATCGACTATCGACTATCGACTATCGACTATCGACTATCGACTATCGACTATCGACTATCGACTATCGACTATCGACTATCGACTATCGACTATCGACTATCGACTATCGACTATCGACTATCGACTATCGACTATCGACTATCGACTATCGACTATCGACTATCGACTATCGACTATCGACTATCGACTATCGACTATCGACTATCGACTATCGACTATCGACTATCGACTATCGACTATCGACTATCGACTATCGACTATCGACTATCGACTATCGACTATCGACTATCGACTATCGACTATCGACTATCGACTA
This sequence comes from Pemphredon lugubris, assembly GCA_933228935.1. Classification (NCBI taxonomy): domain Eukaryota; kingdom Metazoa; phylum Arthropoda; class Insecta; order Hymenoptera; family Crabronidae; genus Pemphredon; species Pemphredon lugubris. The sequence continues at coordinate 36,220,487 of OW121815.1, forward strand.
TCGACTATCGACTATCGACTATCGACTATCGACTATCGACTATCGACTATCGACTATCGACTATCGACTATCGACTATCGACTATCGACTATCGACTATCGACTATCGACTATCGACTATCGACTATCGACTATCGACTATCGACTATCGACTATCGACTATCGACTATCGACTATCGACTATCGACTATCGACTATCGACTATCGACTATCGACTATCGACTATCGACTATCGACTATCGACTATCGACTATCGACTATCGACTATCGACTATCGACTATCGACTATCGACTATCGACTATCGACTATCGACTATCGACTATCGACTATCGACTATCGACTATCGACTATCGACTATCGACTATCGACTATCGACTATCGACTATCGACTATCGACTATCGACTATCGACTATCGACTATCGACTATCGACTATCGACTCGACTATCGACTATCGACTCGACTATCGACTATCGACTCGACTATCGACTATCGACTCGACTATCGACTATCGACTCGACTATCGACTATCGACTCGACTATCGACTATCGACTCGACTATCGGCTATCGACTCGATTATCGACTATCGACTCGACTATCGACTCGACTATCGACTATCGACTCTACTATCGACTCTACTATCGACTATCGACTCGACTATCGACTATCGACTCGACTATCGACTATCGACTCGACTATCGACTATCGACTCGACTATCGACTATCGACTATCGACTCGACTATCGACTATCGACTATCGACTATCGACTATCGACTATCGACTATCGACTATCGACTATCGACTATCGACTATCGACTATCGACTATCGACTATCGACTATCGACTATCGACTATCGACTATCGACTATCGACTATCGACTATCGACTATCGACTATCGACTATCGACTATCGACTATCGACTATCGACTATCGACTATCGACTATCGACTATCGACTATCGACTATCGACTCGACTATCGACTATCGACTCGACTATCGACTATCGACTCGACTATCGACTATCGACTCGACTATCGACTATCGACTCGACTATCGACTATCGACTCGACTATCGACTATCGACTCGACTATCGGCTATCGACTCGATTATCGACTATCGACTCGACTATCGACTCGACTATCGACTATCGACTCTACTATCGACTCGACTATCGACTATCGACTCGACTATCGACTATCGACTCGACTATCGACTATCGACTCGACTATCGACTATCGACTATCGACTCGACTATCGACTATCGACTATCGACTATCGACTATCGACTATCGACTATCGACTATCGACTATCGACTATCGACTATCGACTATCGACTATCGACTATCGACTATCGACTATCGACTATCGACTATCGACTATCGACTATCGACTATCGACTATCGACTATCGACTATCGACTATCGACTATCGACTATCGACTATCGACTATCGACTATCGACTATCGACTATCGACTATCGACTATCGACTATCGACTATCGACTATCGACTATCGACTATCGACTATCGACTACCGACTACCGACTACCGACTATCGACTATCGACTATCGACTATCGACTATCGACTATCGACTATCGACTATCGACTATCGACTATCGACTATCGACTATCGACTATCGACTATCGACTATCGACTATCGACTATCGACTATCGACTATCGACTATCGACTATCGACTATCGACTATCGACTATCGACTATCGACTATCGACTATCGACTATCGACTATCGACTATCGACTATCGACTATCGACTATCGACTATCGACTATCGACTATCGACTATCGACTATCGACTATCGACTATCGACTATCGACTATCGACTATCGACTATCGACTATCGACTATCGACTATCGACTATCGACTATCGACTATCGACTATCGACTATCGACTATCGACTATCGACTATCGACTATCGACTATCGACTATCGACTATCGACTATCGACTATCGACTATCGACTATCGACTATCGACTATCGACTATCGACTATCGACTATCGACTATCGACTATCGACTATCGACTATCGACTATCGACTATCGACTCGACTATCGACTATCGACTATCGACTCGACTATCGACTATCGACTCGACTATCGACTATCGACTCGACTATCGACTATCGACTCGACTATCGACTATCGACTCGACTATCGGCTATCGACTCGATTATCGACTATCGACTCGACTATCGACTCGACTATCGACTATCGACTCTACTATCGACTCGACTATCGACTATCGACTCGACTATCGACTATCGACTATCGACTATCGACTATCGACTATCGACTATCGACTCTACTATCGACTATCGACTATCGACTATTGACTATCGACTCGACTATCGACTCGACTATCGACTATCGACTCTACTATCGACTCGACTATCGACTCGACTATCGACTATCGACTCGACTATCGACTATCGACTCGACTATCGACTATCGACTATCGACTATCGACTATCGACTATCGACTATCGACTATCGACTATCGACTATCGACTATCGACTATCGACTATCGACTATCGACTATCGACTATCGACTATCGACTATCGACTATCGACTATCGACTATCGACTATCGACTATCGACTATCGACTATCGACTATCGACTATCGACTATCGACTATCGACTATCGACTATCGACTATCGACTATCGACTATCGACTATCGACTATCGACTATCGACTATCGACTATCGACTATCGACTATCGACTATCGACTATCGACTATCGACTATCGACTATCGACTATCGACTATCGACTATCGACTATCGACTATCGACTATCGACTATCGACTATCGACTATCGACTATCGACTATCGACTATCGACTATCGACTATCGACTATCGACTATCGACTATCGACTATCGACTCGACTATCGACTATCGACTATCGACTCGACTATCGACTATCGACTCGACTATCGACTATCGACTCGACTATCGACTATCGACTCGACTATCGACTATCGACTCGACTATCGACTATCGACTCGACTATCGGCTATCGACTCGATTATCGACTATCGACTATCGACTATCGACTATCGACTATCGACTATCGACTATCGACTATCGACTATCGACTATCGACTATCGACTATCGACTATCGACTATCGACTATCGACTATCGACTATCGACTATCGACTATCGACTATCGACTATCGACTATCGACTATCGACTATCGACTATCGACTATCGACTATCGACTATCGACTATCGACTATCGACTATCGACTATCGACTATCGACTATCGACTATCGACTATCGACTATCGACTATCGACTATCGACTCGACTATCGACTATCGACTATCGACTCGACTATCGACTATCGACTCGACTATCGACTATCGACTCGACTATCGACTATCGACTCGACTATCGACTATCGACTCGACTATCGACTATCGACTCGACTATCGGCTATCGACTCGATTATCGACTATCGACTCGACTATCGACTCGACTATCGACTATCGACTCTACTATCGACTCGACTATCGACTATCGACTCGACTATCGACTATCGACTATCGACTATCGACTATCGACTATCGACTATCGACTATCGACTATCGACTATCGACTATCGACTATCGACTATCGACTATCGACTATCGACTATCGACTATCGACTATCGACTACCGACTATCGACTATCGACTATCGACTATCGACTATCGACTATCGACTATCGACTATCGACTATCGACTATCGACTATCGACTATCGACTATCGACTATCGACTATCGACTATCGACTATCGACTATCGACTATCGACTATCGACTATCGACTATCGACTATCGACTATCGACTATCGACTATCGACTATCGACTATCGACTATCGACTATCGACTATCGACTATCGACTATCGACTATCGACTATCGACTATCGACTATCGACTATCGACTATCGACTATCGACTATCGACTATCGACTATCGACTATCGACTATCGACTATCGACTATCGACTATCGACTATCGACTATCGACTATCGACTATCGACTATCGACTATCGACTATCGACTCGACTATCGACTATCGACTATCGACTCGACTATCGACTCGACTATCGACTATCGACTCGACTATCGACTATCGACTCGACTATCGGCTATCGACTCGATTATCGACTATCGACTCGACTATCGACTCGACTATCGACTCGACTATCGACTATCGACTCTACTATCGACTCGACTATCGACTATCGACTCGACTATCGACTATCGACTCGACTATCGACTATCGACTCGACTATCGACTATCGACTCGACTATCGACTATCGACTATCGACTCGACTATCGACTATCGACTATCGACTATCGACTATCGACTATCGACTATCGACTATCGACTATCGACTATCGACTATCGACTATCGACTATCGACTATCGACTATCGACTATCGACTATCGACTATCGACTATCGACTATCGACTATCGACTATCGACTATCGACTATCGACTATCGACTATCGACTATCGACTATCGACTATCGACTATCGACTATCGACTATCGACTATCGACTATCGACTATCGACTATCGACTATCGACTATCGACTATCGACTATCGACTATCGACTATCGACTATCGACTATCGACTATCGACTATCGACTATCGACTATCGACTATCGACTATCGACTATCGACTATCGACTATCGACTATCGACTATCGACTATCGACTATCGACTATCGACTATCGACTATCGACTATCGACTATCGACTATCGACTATCGACTATCGACTATCGACTATCGACTATCGACTATCGACTATCGACTATCGACTATCGACTATCGACTATCGACTATCGACTATCGACTCGACTATCGACTCGACTATCGACTATCGACTATCGACTCGACTATCGACTATCGACTCGACTATCGACTATCGACTCGACTATCGACTATCGACTCGACTATCGACTATCGACTCGACTATCGACTATCGACTCGACTATCGACTATCGACTCGACTATCGACTCGACTATCGGCTATCGACTCGACTATCGACTATCGACTCGACTATCGACTCGACTATCGACTCGACTATCGACTCGACTATCGACTATCGACTCGACTATCGACTATCGACTCGACTATCGACTATCGACTCGACTATCGACTATCGACTATCGACTCGACTATCGACTATCGACTATCGACTATCGACTATCGACTATCGACTATCGACTATCGACTATCGACTATCGACTATCGACTATCGACTATCGACTATCGACTATCGACTATCGACTATCGACTATCGACTATCGACTATCGACTATCGACTATCGACTATCGACTATCGACTATCGACTATCGACTATCGACTATCGACTATCGACTATCGACTATCGACTATCGACTATCGACTATCGACTATCGACTATCGACTATCGACTATCGACTATCGACTATCGACTATCGACTATCGACTATCGACTATCGACTATCGACTACCGACTATCGACTATCGACTATCGACTATCGACTATCGACTATCGACTATCGACTATCGACTATCGACTATCGACTATCGACTATCGACTATCGACTATCGACTATCGACTATCGACTATCGACTATCGACTATCGACTATCGACTATCGACTATCGACTATCGACTATCGACTATCGACTATCGACTATCGACTATCGACTATCGACTATCGACTATCGACTATCGACTATCGACTATCGACTATCGACTATCGACTATCGACTATCGACTATCGACTATCGACTATCGACTATCGACTATCGACTATCGACTATCGACTATCGACTATCGACTATCGACTATCGACTATCGACTATCGACTATCGACTATCGACTATCGACTATCGACTATCGACTATCGACTATCGACTATCGACTATCGACTATCGACTATCGACTATCGACTATCGACTATCGACTATCGACTATCGACTATCGACTATCGACTATCGACTATCGACTATCGACTATCGACTATCGACTATCGACTATCGACTATCGACTATCGACTATCGACTATCGACTATCGACTCGACTATCGACTATCGACTATCGACTATCGACTCGACTATCGACTATCGACTCGACTATCGACTATCGACTCGACTATCGACTATCGACTCGACTATCGACTATCGACTCGACTATCGGCTATCGACTCGACTATCGACTATCGACTCGACTATCGACTCGACTATCGACTATCGACTCTACTATCGACTCGACTATCGACTATCGACTCGACTATCGACTATCGACTATCGACTATCGACTATCGACTATCGACTATCGACTCTACTATCGACTATCGACTATCGACTATTGACTATCGACTCGACTATCGACTCGACTATCGACTATCGACTCTACTATCGACTCGACTATCGACTCGACTATCGACTATCGACTCGACTATCGACTATCGACTCGACTATCGACTATCGACTATCGACTATCGACTATCGACTATCGACTATCGACTATCGACTATCGACTATCGACTATCGACTATCGACTATCGACTATCGACTATCGACTATCGACTATCGACTATCGACTATCGACTATCGACTATCGACTATCGACTATCGACTATCGACTATCGACTATCGACTATCGACTATCGACTATCGACTATCGACTATCGACTATCGACTATCGACTATCGACTATCGACTATCGACTATCGACTATCGACTATCGACTATCGACTATCGACTATCGACTATCGACTATCGACTATCGACTATCGACTATCGACTATCGACTCGACTATCGACTATCGACTATCGACTCGACTATCGACTATCGACTCGACTATCGACTATCGACTCGACTATCGACTATCGACTCGACTATCGACTATCGACTCGACTATCGACTATCGACTCGACTATCGGCTATCGACTCGATTATCGACTATCGACTCGACTATCGACTCGACTATCGACTATCGACTCTACTATCGACTCGACTATCGACTATCGACTCGACTATCGACTATCGACTCGACTATCGACTATCGACTCGACTATCGACTATCGACTCGACTATCGACTATCGACTCGACTATCGACTATCGACTATCGACTATCGACTCGACTATCGACTATCGACTATCGACTATCGACTATCGACTATCGACTATCGACTATCGACTATCGACTATCGACTATCGACTATCGACTATCGACTATCGACTATCGACTATCGACTATCGACTATCGACTATCGACTATCGACTATCGACTATCGACTATCGACTATCGACTATCGACTATCGACTATCGACTATCGACTATCGACTATCGACTATCGACTATCGACTATCGACTATCGACTATCGACTATCGACTCGACTATCGACTATCGACTATCGACTCGACTATCGACTATCGACTCGACTATCGACTATCGACTCGACTATCGACTATCGACTCGACTATCGACTATCGACTCGACTATCGACTATCGACTCGACTATCGGCTATCGACTCGATTATCGACTATCGACTCGACTATCGACTATCGACTCTACTATCGACTCGACTATCGACTATCGACTCGACTATCGACTATCGACTCGACTATCGACTATCGACTCGACTATCGACTATCGACTCGACTATCGACTATCGACTCGACTATCGACTATCGACTATCGACTATCGACTCGACTATCGACTATCGACTATCGACTATCGACTATCGACTATCGACTATCGACTATCGACTATCGACTATCGACTATCGACTATCGACTATCGACTATCGACTATCGACTATCGACTATCGACTATCGACTATCGACTATCGACTATCGACTATCGACTATCGACTATCGACTATCGACTATCGACTATCGACTATCGACTATCGACTATCGACTATCGACTATCGACTATCGACTATCGACTATCGACTATCGACTATCGACTATCGACTATCGACTATCGACTATCGACTATCGACTATCGACTATCGACTATAGACTCGACTATCGACTATCGACTATCGACTATCGACTATCGACTATCGACTATCGACTATCGACTATCGACTATCGACTCGACTATCGGCTATCGACTCGACTATCGACTATCGACTCGACTATCGACTATCGACTCGATTATCGACTATCGACTATCGACTATCGACTATCGACTCGACTATCGACTATCGACTCGACTATCGGCTATCGACTCGATTATCGACTATCGACTCGACTATCGACTCGACTATCGACTATCGACTCTACTATCGACTCGACTATCGACTATCGACTCGACTATCGACTATCGACTATCGACTATCGACTATCGACTATCGACTATCGACTATCGACTATCGACTATCGACTATCGACTATCGACTATCGACTATCGACTATCGACTATCGACTATCGACTATCGACTATCGACTATCGACTATCGACTATCGACTATCGACTATCGACTATCGACTATCGACTATCGACTATCGACTATCGACTATCGACTATCGACTATCGACTATCGACTATCGACTCGACTATCGACTATCGACTCGACTATCGACTATCGACTCGACTATCGACTATCGACTCGACTATCGACTATCGACTCGACTATCGACTATATCGACTATCGACTCGACTATCGACTATCGACTCGACTATCGACTATCGACTCGACTATCGACTATCGACTATCGACTATCGACTATCGACTATCGACTATCGACTATCGACTATCGACTATCGACTATCGACTATCGACTATCGACTATCGACTATCGACTATCGACTATCGACTATCGACTATCGACTATCGACTATCGACTATCGACTATCGACTATCGACTATCGACTATCGACTATCGACTATCGACTATCGACTATCGACTATCGACTATAGACTCGACTATCGACTATCGACTATCGACTATCGACTATCGACTATCGACTATCGACTATCGACTATCGACTATCGACTATCGACTATCGACTATCGACTATCGACTATCGACTATCGACTATCGACTATCGACTATCGACTATCGACTATCGACTATCGACTATCGACTATCGACTATCGACTATCGACTATCGACTATCGACTATCGACTCGACTATCGACTATCGACTCGACTATCGACTATCGACTCGACTATCGACTATCGACTCGACTATCGACTATCGACTCGACTATCGACTATCGACTCGACTATCGACTATCGACTCGACTATCGGCTATCGACTCGATTATCGACTATCGACTCGACTATCGACTCGACTATCGACTATCGACTCTACTATCGACTCGACTATCGACTATCGACTCGACTATCGACTATCGACTCGACTATCGACTATCGACTCGACTATCGACTATCGACTCGACTATCGACTATCGACTATCGACTCGACTATCGACTATCGACTATCGACTATCGACTATCGACTATCGACTATCGACTATCGACTATCGACTATCGACTATCGACTATCGACTATCGACTATCGACTATCGACTATCGACTATCGACTATCGACTATCGACTATCGACTATCGACTATCGACTATCGACTATCGACTATCGACTATCGACTATCGACTATCGACTATCGACTATCGACTATCGACTATCGACTATCGACTATCGACTATCGACTATCGACTATCGACTATCGACTACCGACTATCGACTATCGACTATCGACTATCGACTATCGACTATCGACTATCGACTATCGACTATCGACTATCGACTATCGACTATCGACTATCGACTATCGACTATCGACTATCGACTATCGACTATCGACTATCGACTATCGACTATCGACTATCGACTATCGACTATCGACTATCGACTATCGACTATCGACTATCGACTATCGACTATCGACTATCGACTATCGACTATCGACTATCGACTATCGACTATCGACTATCGACTATCGACTATCGACTATCGACTATCGACTATCGACTATCGACTATCGACTATCGACTATCGACTATCGACTATCGACTATCGACTATCGACTATCGACTATCGACTATCGACTATCGACTATCGACTATCGACTATCGACTATCGACTATCGACTATCGACTATCGACTATCGACTATCGACTATCGACTATCGACTATCGACTATCGACTATCGACTATCGACTATCGACTATCGACTATCGACTATCGACTATCGACTATCGACTATCGACTATCGACTATCGACTATCGACTATCGACTATCGACTATCGACTATCGACTATCGACTATCGACTATCGACTATCGACTATCGACTATCGACTATCGACTATCGACTATCGACTATCGACTATCGACTATCGACTATCGACTATCGACTATCGACTATCGACTATCGACTATCGACTATCGACTATCGACTATCGACTATCGACTATCGACTATCGACTATCGACTATCGACTATCGACTATCGACTATCGACTATCGACTATCGACTATCGACTATCGACTATCGACTATCGACTATCGACTATCGACTATCGACTATCGACTATCGACTATCGACTATCGACTATCGACTATCGACTATCGACTATCGACTCGACTATCGACTATCGACTCGACTATCGACTATCGACTCGACTATCGACTATCGACTCGACTATCGACTATCGACTCGACTATCGACTATCGACTCGACTATCGACTATCGACTCGACTATCGGCTATCGACTCGATTATCGACTATCGACTATCGACTATCGACTCGACTATCGACTATCGACTCGACTATCGACTCGACTATCGACTATCGACTCGACTATCGACTCGACTATCGACTCGACTATCGACTATCGACTCGACTATCGACTATCGACTATCGACTATCGACTATCGACTATCGACTATCGACTATCGACTATCGACTATCGACTATCGACTATCGACTATCGACTATCGACTATCGACTATCGACTATCGACTATCGACTATCGACTATCGACTATCGACTATCGACTATCGACTATCGACTATCGACTATCGACTATCGACTATCGACTATCGACTATCGACTATCGACTATCGACTATCGACTATCGACTATCGACTATCGACTATCGACTATCGACTATCGACTATCGACTATCGACTACCGACTATCGACTATCGACTATCGACTATCGACTATCGACTATCGACTATCGACTATCGACTATCGACTATCGACTATCGACTATCGACTATCGACTATCGACTATCGACTATCGACTATCGACTATCGACTATCGACTATCGACTATCGACTATCGACTATCGACTATCGACTATCGACTATCGACTATCGACTATCGACTATCGACTATCGACTATCGACTATCGACTATCGACTATCGACTATCGACTATCGACTATCGACTATCGACTATCGACTATCGACTATCGACTATCGACTATCGACTATCGACTATCGACTATCGACTATCGACTATCGACTATCGACTATCGACTATCGACTATCGACTATCGACTATCGACTATCGACTATCGACTATCGACTATCGACTATCGACTATCGACTATCGACTATCGACTATCGACTATCGACTATCGACTATCGACTATCGACTATCGACTATCGACTATCGACTATCGACTATCGACTATCGACTATCGACTATCGACTATCGACTATCGACTATCGACTATCGACTATCGACTATCGACTATCGACTATCGACTCGACTATCGACTATCGACTATCGACTATCGACTCGACTATCGACTATCGACTCGACTATCGACTATCGACTCGACTATCGACTATCGACTCGACTATCGACTATCGACTCGACTATCGGCTATCGACTCGATTATCGACTATCGACTCGACTATCGACTCGACTATCGACTATCGACTCTACTATCGACTCGACTATCGACTATCGACTCGACTATCGACTATCGACTATCGACTATCGACTATCGACTATCGACTATCGACTCTACTATCGACTATCGACTATCGACTATTGACTATCGACTCGACTATCGACTCGACTATCGACTATCGACTCTACTATCGACTCGACTATCGACTCGACTATCGACTATCGACTCGACTATCGACTATCGACTCGACTATCGACTATCGACTATCGACTATCGACTATCGACTATCGACTATCGACTATCGACTATCGACTATCGACTATCGACTATCGACTATCGACTATCGACTATCGACTATCGACTATCGACTATCGACTATCGACTATCGACTATCGACTATCGACTATCGACTATCGACTATCGACTATCGACTATCGACTATCGACTATCGACTATCGACTATCGACTATCGACTATCGACTATCGACTATCGACTATCGACTATCGACTATCGACTATCGACTATCGACTATCGACTATCGACTATCGACTATCGACTATCGACTATCGACTATCGACTATCGACTATCGACTATCGACTATCGACTATCGACTCGACTATCGACTATCGACTATCGACTCGACTATCGACTATCGACTCGACTATCGACTATCGACTCGACTATCGACTATCGACTCGACTATCGACTATCGACTCGACTATCGACTATCGACTCGACTATCGGCTATCGACTCGATTATCGACTATCGACTCGACTATCGACTCGACTATCGACTATCGACTCTACTATCGACTCGACTATCGACTATCGACTCGACTATCGACTCGACTATCGACTATCGACTCGACTATCGACTATCGACTCGACTATCGACTATCGACTCGACTATCGACTATCGACTATCGACTATCGACTCGACTATCGACTATCGACTATCGACTATCGACTATCGACTATCGACTATCGACTATCGACTATCGACTATCGACTATCGACTATCGACTATCGACTATCGACTATCGACTATCGACTATCGACTATCGACTATCGACTATCGACTATCGACTATCGACTATCGACTATCGACTATCGACTATCGACTATCGACTATCGACTATCGACTATCGACTATCGACTATCGACTATCGACTATCGACTATCGACTCGACTATCGACTATCGACTATCGACTCGACTATCGACTATCGACTCGACTATCGACTATCGACTCGACTATCGACTATCGACTCGACTATCGACTATCGACTCGACTATCGACTATCGACTCGACTATCGGCTATCGACTCGATTATCGACTATCGACTCGACTATCGACTATCGACTCTACTATCGACTCGACTATCGACTATCGACTCGACTATCGACTATCGACTCGACTATCGACTATCGACTCGACTATCGACTATCGACTCGACTATCGACTATCGACTCGACTATCGACTATCGACTATCGACTATCGACTCGACTATCGACTATCGACTATCGACTATCGACTATCGACTATCGACTATCGACTATCGACTATCGACTATCGACTATCGACTATCGACTATCGACTATCGACTATCGACTATCGACTATCGACTATCGACTATCGACTATCGACTATCGACTATCGACTATCGACTATCGACTATCGACTATCGACTATCGACTATCGACTATCGACTATCGACTATCGACTATCGACTATCGACTATCGACTATCGACTATCGACTATCGACTATCGACTATCGACTATCGACTATCGACTATCGACTATCGACTATAGACTCGACTATCGACTATCGACTATCGACTATCGACTATCGACTATCGACTATCGACTATCGACTATCGACTATCGACTCGACTATCGGCTATCGACTCGACTATCGACTATCGACTCGACTATCGACTATCGACTCGATTATCGACTATCGACTATCGACTATCGACTATCGACTCGACTATCGACTATCGACTCGACTATCGGCTATCGACTCGATTATCGACTATCGACTCGACTATCGACTCGACTATCGACTATCGACTCTACTATCGACTCGACTATCGACTATCGACTCGACTATCGACTATCGACTATCGACTATCGACTATCGACTATCGACTATCGACTATCGACTATCGACTATCGACTATCGACTATCGACTATCGACTATCGACTATCGACTATCGACTATCGACTATCGACTATCGACTATCGACTATCGACTATCGACTATCGACTATCGACTATCGACTATCGACTATCGACTATCGACTATCGACTATCGACTATCGACTATCGACTATCGACTATCGACTATCGACTATCGACTATCGACTATCGACTATCGACTCGACTATCGACTATCGACTCGACTATCGACTATCGACTCGACTATCGACTATCGACTCGACTATCGACTATCGACTCGACTATCGACTATCGACTCGACTATCGACTATCGACTCGACTATCGACTATCGACTATCGACTATCGACTATCGACTATCGACTATCGACTATCGACTATCGACTATCGACTATCGACTATCGACTATCGACTATCGACTATCGACTATCGACTATCGACTATCGACTATCGACTATCGACTATCGACTATCGACTATCGACTATCGACTATCGACTATCGACTATCGACTATCGACTATCGACTATCGACTATCGACTATCGACTATCGACTATCGACTATCGACTATCGACTATCGACTATCGACTATCGACTATCGACTATCGACTATCGACTATCGACTATCGACTATCGACTATCGACTATCGACTATCGACTATCGACTATCGACTATCGACTATCGACTATCGACTATCGACTATCGACTATCGACTATCGACTATCGACTATCGACTATCGACTATCGACTATCGACTATCGACTATCGACTATCGACTATCGACTCGACTATCGACTATCGACTCGACTATCGACTATCGACTCGACTATCGACTATCGACTCGACTATCGACTATCGACTCGACTATCGACTATCGACTCGACTATCGACTATCGACTCGACTATCGGCTATCGACTCGATTATCGACTATCGACTCGACTATCGACTCGACTATCGACTATCGACTCTACTATCGACTCGACTATCGACTATCGACTCGACTATCGACTATCGACTCGACTATCGACTATCGACTCGACTATCGACTATCGACTCGACTATCGACTATCGACTATCGACTCGACTATCGACTATCGACTATCGACTATCGACTATCGACTATCGACTATCGACTATCGACTATCGACTATCGACTATCGACTATCGACTATCGACTATCGACTATCGACTATCGACTATCGACTATCGACTATCGACTATCGACTATCGACTATCGACTATCGACTATCGACTATCGACTATCGACTATCGACTATCGACTATCGACTATCGACTATCGACTATCGACTATCGACTATCGACTATCGACTATCGACTATCGACTACCGACTATCGACTATCGACTATCGACTATCGACTATCGACTATCGACTATCGACTATCGACTATCGACTATCGACTATCGACTATCGACTATCGACTATCGACTATCGACTATCGACTAGCGACTATCGACTATCGACTATCGACTATCGACTATCGACTATCGACTATCGACTATCGACTATCGACTATCGACTATCGACTATCGACTATCGACTATCGACTATCGACTATCGACTATCGACTATCGACTATCGACTATCGACTATCGACTATCGACTATCGACTATCGACTATCGACTATCGACTATCGACTATCGACTATCGACTATCGACTATCGACTATCGACTATCGACTATCGACTATCGACTATCGACTATCGACTATCGACTATCGACTATCGACTATCGTATATCGACTATCGACTATCGACTATCGACTATCGACTATCGACTATCGACTATCGACTATCGACTATCGACTATCGACTATCGACTATCGACTATCGACTATCGACTATCGACTATCGACTATCGACTATCGACTATCGACTATCGACTATCGACTATCGACTATCGACTATCGACTATCGACTATCGACTATCGACTATCGACTATCGACTATCGACTATCGACTATCGACTCTCGACTATCGACTATCGACTATCGACTATCGACTATCGACTATCGACTATCGACTATCGACTATCGACTATCGACTATCGACTATCGACTATCGACTATCGACTCGACTATCGACTATCGACTCGACTATCGACTATCGACTATCGACTCGACTATCGACTATCGACTCGACTATCGACTATCGACTCGACTATCGACTATCGACTCGACTATCGACTATCGACTCGACTATCGGCTATCGACTCGATTATCGACTATCGACTCGACTATCGACTCGACTATCGACTATCGACTCTACTATCGACTCGACTATCGACTATCGACTCGACTATCGACTATCGACTCGACTATCGACTATCGACTCGACTATCGACTATCGACTCGACTATCGACTATCGACTATCGACTCGACTATCGACTATCGACTATCGACTATCGACTATCGACTATCGACTATCGACTATCGACTATCGACTATCGACTATCGACTATCGACTATCGACTATCGACTATCGACTATCGACTATCGACTATCGACTATCGACTATCGACTATCGACTATCGACTATCGACTATCGACTATCGACTATCGACTATCGACTATCGACTATCGACTATCGACTATCGACTATCGACTATCGACTATCGACTATCGACTCGACTATCGACTATCGACTCGACTATCGACTATCGACTCGACTATCGACTATCGACTCGACTATCGACTATCGACTCGACTATCGACTATCGACTCGACTATCGACTATCGACTCGACTATCGGCTATCGACTCGATTATCGACTATCGACTCGACTATCGACTCGACTATCGACTATCGACTCTACTATCGACTCGACTATCGACTATCGACTCGACTATCGACTATCGACTCGACTATCGACTATCGACTCGACTATCGACTATCGACTATCGACTCGACTATCGACTATCGACTATCGACTATCGACTATCGACTATCGACTATCGACTATCGACTATCGACTATCGACTATCGACTATCGACTATCGACTATCGACTATCGACTATCGACTATCGACTATCGACTATCGACTATCGACTATCGACTATCGACTATCGACTATCGACTATCGACTATCGACTATCGACTATCGACTATCGACTATCGACTATCGACTATCGACTATCGACTATCGACTATCGACTATCGACTATCGACTATCGACTATCGACTATCGACTATCGACTATCGACTATCGACTACCGACTACCGACTATCGACTATCGACTATCGACTATCGACTATCGACTATCGACTATCGACTATCGACTATCGACTATCGACTATCGACTATCGACTATCGACTATCGACTATCGACTATCGACTATCGACTATCGACTATCGACTATCGACTATCGACTATCGACTATCGACTATCGACTATCGACTATCGACTATCGACTATCGACTATCGACTATCGACTATCGACTATCGACTATCGACTATCGACTATCGACTATCGACTATCGACTATCGACTATCGACTATCGACTATCGACTATCGACTATCGACTATCGACTATCGACTATCGACTATCGACTACCGACTACCGACTACCGACTATCGACTATCGACTATCGACTATCGACTATCGACTATCGACTATCGACTATCGACTATCGACTATCGACTATCGACTATCGACTATCGACTATCGACTATCGACTATCGACTATCGACTATCGACTATCGACTATCGACTATCGACTATCGACTATCGACTATCGACTATCGACTATCGACTATCGACTATCGACTATCGACTATCGACTATCGACTATCGACTATCGACTATCGACTATCGACTCGACTATCGACTATCGACTATCGACTCGACTATCGACTATCGACTCGACTATCGACTATCGACTCGACTATCGACTATCGACTCGACTATCGACTATCGACTCGACTATCGGCTATCGACTCGATTATCGACTATCGACTCGACTATCGACTCGACTATCGCGACTCGACTATCGACTATCGACTCTACTATCGACTCGACTATCGACTATCGACTCGACTATCGACTATCGACTATCGACTATCGACTATCGACTATCGACTATCGACTCTACTATCGACTATCGACTATCGACTATTGACTATCGACTCGACTATCGACTCGACTATCGACTATCGACTCTACTATCGACTCGACTATCGACTCGACTATCGACTATCGACTCGACTATCGACTATCGACTCGACTATCGACTATCGACTATCGACTATCGACTATCGACTATCGACTATCGACTATCGACTATCGACTATCGACTATCGACTATCGACTATCGACTATCGACTATCGACTATCGACTATCGACTATCGACTATCGACTATCGACTATCGACTATCGACTATCGACTATCGACTATCGACTATCGACTATCGACTATCGACTATCGACTATCGACTATCGACTATCGACTATCGACTATCGACTATCGACTATCGACTATCGACTATCGACTATCGACTATCGACTATCGACTATCGACTATCGACTATCGACTATCGACTATCGACTATCGACTATCGACTATCGACTATCGACTATCGACTATCGACTATCGACTATCGACTATCGACTATCGACTATCGACTATCGACTATCGACTATCGACTATCGACTATCGACTATCGACTATCGACTATCGACTATCGACTATCGACTATCGACTATCGACTATCGACTATCGACTATCGACTATCGACTATCGACTATCGACTATCGACTATCGACTATCGACTATCGACTATCGACTATCGACTATCGACTATCGACTATCGACTATCGACTATCGACTATCGACTATCGACTCGACTATCGACTATCGACTATCGACTCGACTATCGACTATCGACTCGACTATCGACTATCGACTCGACTATCGACTATCGACTCGACTATCGACTATCGACTCGACTATCGACTATCGACTCGACTATCGGCTATCGACTCGATTATCGACTATCGACTCGACTATCGACTCGACTATCGACTATCGACTCTACTATCGACTCGACTATCGACTATCGACTCGACTATCGACTATCGACTCGACTATCGACTATCGACTCGACTATCGACTATCGACTCGACTATCGACTATCGACTCGACTATCGACTATCGACTATCGACTATCGACTCGACTATCGACTATCGACTATCGACTATCGACTATCGACTATCGACTATCGACTATCGACTATCGACTATCGACTATCGACTATCGACTATCGACTATCGACTATCGACTATCGACTATCGACTATCGACTATCGACTATCGACTATCGACTATCGACTATCGACTATCGACTATCGACTATCGACTATCGACTATCGACTATCGACTATCGACTATCGACTATCGACTATCGACTATCGACTATCGACTATCGACTATCGACTATCGACTATCGACTATCGACTATCGACTATCGACTATCGACTATCGACTATCGACTATCGACTATCGACTATCGACTATCGACTATCGACTATCGACTATCGACTATCGACTATCGACTATCGACTATCGACTATCGACTATCGACTATCGACTATCGACTATCGACTATCGACTATCGACTATCGACTATCGACTATCGACTATCGACTATCGACTATCGACTATCGACTATCGACTATCGACTATCGACTATCGACTATCGACTATCGACTATCGACTATCGACTATCGACTATCGACTATCGACTATCGACTATCGACTATCGACTATCGACTATCGACTATCGACTATCGACTATCGACTATCGACTATCGACTATCGACTATCGACTATCGACTATCGACTATCGACTATCGACTATCGACTATCGACTATCGACTATCGACTATCGACTATCGACTATCGACTATCGACTATCGACTATCGACTATCGACTATCGACTATCGACTATCGACTATCGACTATCGACTATCGACTATCGACTATCGACTATCGACTATCGACTATCGACTATCGACTATCGACTATCGACTATCGACTATCGACTATCGACTATCGACTATCGACTCGACTATCGACTATCGACTCGACTATCGACTATCGACTCGACTATCGACTATCGACTCGACTATCGACTATCGACTCGACTATCGACTATCGACTCGACTATCGACTATCGACTCGACTATCGGCTATCGACTCGATTATCTACTATCGACTCGACTATCGACTCGACTATCGACTATCGACTCTACTATCGACTCGACTATCGACTATCGACTCGACTATCGACTATCGACTCGACTATCGACTATCGACTCGACTATCGACTATCGACTCGACTATCGACTATCGACTATCGACTCGACTATCGACTATCGACTATCGACTATCGACTATCGACTATCGACTATCGACTATCGACTATCGACTATCGACTATCGACTATCGACTATCGACTATCGACTATCGACTATCGACTATCGACTATCGACTATCGACTATCGACTATCGACTATCGACTATCGACTATCGACTATCGACTATCGACTATCGACTATCGACTATCGACTATCGACTATCGACTATCGACTATCGACTCGACTATCGACTATCGACTCGACTATCGACTATCGACTCGACTATCGACTATCGACTCGACTATCGACTATCGACTCGACTATCGACTATCGACTCGACTATCGACTATCGACTCGACTATCGGCTATCGACTCGATTATCGACTATCGACTCGACTATCGACTCGACTATCGACTATCGACTCTACTATCGACTCGACTATCGACTATCGACTCGACTATCGACTATCGACTCGACTATCGACTATCGACTCGACTATCGACTATCGACTATCGACTCGACTATCGACTATCGACTATCGACTATCGACTATCGACTATCGACTATCGACTATCGACTATCGACTATCGACTATCGACTATCGACTATCGACTATCGACTATCGACTATCGACTATCGACTATCGACTATCGACTATCGACTATCGACTATCGACTATCGACTATCGACTATCGACTATCGACTATCGACTATCGACTATCGACTATCGACTATCGACTATCGACTATCGACTATCGACTATCGACTATCGACTATCGACTATCGACTATCGACTATCGACTACCGACTACCGACTACCGACTATCGACTATCGACTATCGACTATCGACTATCGACTATCGACTATCGACTATCGACTATCGACTATCGACTATCGACTATCGACTATCGACTATCGACTATCGACTATCGACTATCGACTATCGACTATCGACTATCGACTATCGACTATCGACTATCGACTATCGACTATCGACTATCGACTATCGACTATCGACTATCGACTATCGACTATCGACTATCGACTATCGACTATCGACTATCGACTATCGACTATCGACTATCGACTATCGACTATCGACTATCGACTATCGACTATCGACTATCGACTATCGACTATCGACTATCGACTATCGACTATCGACTATCGACTATCGACTATCGACTATCGACTATCGACTATCGACTATCGACTATCGACTATCGACTATCGACTATCGACTATCGACTATCGACTATCGACTATCGACTATCGACTATCGACTATCGACTATCGACTATCGACTATCGACTATCGACTATCGACTATCGACTATCGACTCGACTATCGACTATCGACTATCGACTCGACTATCGACTATCGACTCGACTATCGACTATCGACTCGACTATCGACTATCGACTCGACTATCGACTATCGACTCGACTATCGACTATCGACTCGATTATCGACTATCGACTCGACTATCGACTCGACTATCGACTATCGACTCTACTATCGACTCGACTATCGACTATCGACTCGACTATCGACTATCGACTATCGACTATCGACTATCGACTATCGACTATCGACTCTACTATCGACTATCGACTATCGACTATTTACTATCGACTCGACTATCGACTCGACTATCGACTATCGACTCTACTATCGACTCGACTATCGACTCGACTATCGACTATCGACTCGACTATCGACTATCGACTCGACTATCGACTATCGACTATCGACTATCGACTATCGACTATCGACTATCGACTATCGACTATCGACTATCGACTATCGACTATCGACTATCGACTATCGACTATCGACTATCGACTATCGACTATCGACTATCGACTATCGACTATCGACTATCGACTATCGACTATCGACTATCGACTATCGACTATCGACTATCGACTATCGACTATCGACTATCGACTATCGACTATCGACTATCGACTATCGACTATCGACTATCGACTATCGACTATCGACTATCGACTATCGACTATCGACTATCGACTATCGACTATCGACTATCGACTATCGACTATCGACTATCGACTATCGACTATCGACTATCGACTATCGACTATCGACTATCGACTATCGACTATCGACTATCGACTATCGACTATCGACTATCGACTATCGACTATCGACTATCGACTCGACTATCGACTCGACTATCGACTATCGACTCGACTATCGACTATCGACTCGACTATCGACTATCGACTCGACTATCGACTATCGACTCGACTATCGACTATCGACTCGACTATCGGCTATCGACTCGATTATCGACTATCGACTATCGACTATCGACTATCGACTATCGACTATCGACTATCGACTATCGACTATCGACTATCGACTATCGACTATCGACTATCGACTATCGACTATCGACTATCGACTATCGACTATCGACTATCGACTATCGACTATCGACTATCGACTATCGACTATCGACTATCGACTATCGACTATCGACTATCGACTATCGACTATCGACTATCGACTATCGACTATCGACTATCGACTATCGACTATCGACTATCGACTATCGACTCGACTATCGACTATCGACTATCGACTCGACTATCGACTATC
The DNA here is from genome assembly GCA_933228935.1 of Pemphredon lugubris. Classification (NCBI taxonomy): domain Eukaryota; kingdom Metazoa; phylum Arthropoda; class Insecta; order Hymenoptera; family Crabronidae; genus Pemphredon; species Pemphredon lugubris. The sequence goes on from OW121815.1 coordinate 36,243,634, forward strand.
GACTCGACTATCGACTATCGACTCGACTATCGACTATCGACTCGACTATCGACTATCGACTCGACTATCGACTATCGACTCGACTATCGGCTATCGACTCGATTATCGACTATCGACTCGACTATCGACTCGACTATCGACTATCGACTCTACTATCGACTCGACTATCGACTATCGACTCGACTATCGACTATCGACTATCGACTATCGACTATCGACTATCGACTATCGACTATCGACTATCGACTATCGACTATCGACTATCGACTATCGACTATCGACTATCGACTATCGACTATCGACTATCGACTATCGACTACCGACTATCGACTATCGACTATCGACTATCGACTATCGACTATCGACTATCGACTATCGACTATCGACTATCGACTATCGACTATCGACTATCGACTATCGACTATCGACTATCGACTATCGACTATCGACTATCGACTATCGACTATCGACTATCGACTATCGACTATCGACTATCGACTATCGACTATCGACTATCGACTATCGACTATCGACTATCGACTATCGACTATCGACTATCGACTATCGACTATCGACTATCGACTATCGACTATCGACTATCGACTATCGACTATCGACTATCGACTATCGACTATCGACTATCGACTATCGACTATCGACTATCGACTATCGACTATCGACTATCGACTATCGACTATCGACTCGACTATCGACTATCGACTATCGACTCGACTATCGACTCGACTATCGACTATCGACTCGACTATCGACTATCGACTCGACTATCGGCTATCGACTCGATTATCGACTATCGACTCGACTATCGACTCGACTATCGACTCGACTATCGACTATCGACTCTACTATCGACTCGACTATCGACTATCGACTCGACTATCGACTATCGACTCGACTATCGACTATCGACTCGACTATCGACTATCGACTCGACTATCGACTATCGACTATCGACTCGACTATCGACTATCGACTATCGACTATCGACTATCGACTATCGACTATCGACTATCGACTATCGACTATCGACTATCGACTATCGACTATCGACTATCGACTATCGACTATCGACTATCGACTATCGACTATCGACTATCGACTATCGACTATCGACTATCGACTATCGACTATCGACTATCGACTATCGACTATCGACTATCGACTATCGACTATCGACTATCGACTATCGACTATCGACTATCGACTATCGACTATCGACTATCGACTATCGACTATCGACTATCGACTATCGACTATCGACTATCGACTATCGACTATCGACTATCGACTATCGACTATCGACTATCGACTATCGACTATCGACTATCGACTATCGACTATCGACTATCGACTATCGACTATCGACTATCGACTATCGACTATCGACTATCGACTATCGACTATCGACTATCGACTATCGACTATCGACTATCGACTATCGACTATCGACTATCGACTATCGACTATCGACTATCGACTATCGACTATCGACTCGACTATCGACTCGACTATCGACTATCGACTATCGACTCGACTATCGACTATCGACTCGACTATCGACTATCGACTCGACTATCGACTATCGACTCGACTATCGACTATCGACTCGACTATCGACTATCGACTCGACTATCGACTATCGACTCGACTATCGACTCGACTATCGGCTATCGACTCGACTATCGACTATCGACTCGACTATCGACTCGACTATCGACTCGACTATCGACTCGACTATCGACTATCGACTCGACTATCGACTATCGACTCGACTATCGACTATCGACTCGACTATCGACTATCGACTATCGACTCGACTATCGACTATCGACTATCGACTATCGACTATCGACTATCGACTATCGACTATCGACTATCGACTATCGACTATCGACTATCGACTATCGACTATCGACTATCGACTATCGACTATCGACTATCGACTATCGACTATCGACTATCGACTATCGACTATCGACTATCGACTATCGACTATCGACTATCGACTATCGACTATCGACTATCGACTATCGACTATCGACTATCGACTATCGACTATCGACTATCGACTATCGACTATCGACTATCGACTATCGACTATCGACTATCGACTATCGACTATCGACTATCGACTACCGACTATCGACTATCGACTATCGACTATCGACTATCGACTATCGACTATCGACTATCGACTATCGACTATCGACTATCGACTATCGACTATCGACTATCGACTATCGACTATCGACTATCGACTATCGACTATCGACTATCGACTATCGACTATCGACTATCGACTATCGACTATCGACTATCGACTATCGACTATCGACTATCGACTATCGACTATCGACTATCGACTATCGACTATCGACTATCGACTATCGACTATCGACTATCGACTATCGACTATCGACTATCGACTATCGACTATCGACTATCGACTATCGACTATCGACTATCGACTATCGACTATCGACTATCGACTATCGACTATCGACTATCGACTATCGACTATCGACTATCGACTATCGACTATCGACTATCGACTATCGACTATCGACTATCGACTATCGACTATCGACTATCGACTATCGACTATCGACTATCGACTATCGACTATCGACTATCGACTATCGACTATCGACTATCGACTATCGACTATCGACTATCGACTATCGACTATCGACTATCGACTATCGACTATCGACTCGACTATCGACTATCGACTATCGACTATCGACTCGACTATCGACTATCGACTCGACTATCGACTATCGACTCGACTATCGACTATCGACTCGACTATCGACTATCGACTCGACTATCGGCTATCGACTCGATTATCGACTATCGACTCGACTATCGACTCGACTATCGACTATCGACTCTACTATCGACTCGACTATCGACTATCGACTCTACTATCGACTATCGACTATCGACTATCGACTATCGACTATCGACTATCGACTCTACTATCGACTATCGACTATCGACTATTGACTATCGACTCGACTATCGACTCGACTATCGACTATCGACTCTACTATCGACTCGACTATCGACTCGACTATCGACTATCGACTCGACTATCGACTATCGACTCGACTATCGACTATCGACTATCGACTATCGACTATCGACTATCGACTATCGACTATCGACTATCGACTATCGACTATCGACTATCGACTATCGACTATCGACTATCGACTATCGACTATCGACTATCGACTATCGACTATCGACTATCGACTATCGACTATCGACTATCGACTATCGACTATCGACTATCGACTATCGACTATCGACTATCGACTATCGACTATCGACTATCGACTATCGACTATCGACTATCGACTATCGACTATCGACTATCGACTATCGACTATCGACTATCGACTATCGACTATCGACTATCGACTATCGACTATCGACTATCGACTCGACTATCGACTATCGACTATCGACTCGACTATCGACTATCGACTCGACTATCGACTATCGACTCGACTATCGACTATCGACTCGACTATCGACTATCGACTCGACTATCGACTATCGACTCGACTATCGGCTATCGACTCGATTATCGACTATCGACTCGACTATCGACTCGACTATCGACTATCGACTCTACTATCGACTCGACTATCGACTATCGACTCGACTATCGACTATCGACTCGACTATCGACTATCGACTCGACTATCGACTATCGACTCGACTATCGACTATCGACTCGACTATCGACTATCGACTATCGACTATCGACTCGACTATCGACTATCGACTATCGACTATCGACTATCGACTATCGACTATCGACTATCGACTATCGACTATCGACTATCGACTATCGACTATCGACTATCGACTATCGACTATCGACTATCGACTATCGACTATCGACTATCGACTATCGACTATCGACTATCGACTATCGACTATCGACTATCGACTATCGACTATCGACTATCGACTATCGACTATCGACTATCGACTATCGACTATCGACTATCGACTATCGACTCGACTATCGACTATCGACTATCGACTCGACTATCGACTATCGACTCGACTATCGACTATCGACTCGACTATCGACTATCGACTCGACTATCGACTATCGACTCGACTATCGACTATCGACTCGACTATCGGCTATCGACTCGATTATCGACTATCGACTCGACTATCGACTATCGACTCTACTATCGACTCGACTATCGACTATCGACTCGACTATCGACTATCGACTCGACTATCGACTATCGACTCGACTATCGACTATCGACTCGACTATCGACTATCGACTCGACTATCGACTATCGACTATCGACTATCGACTCGACTATCGACTATCGACTATCGACTATCGACTATCGACTATCGACTATCGACTATCGACTATCGACTATCGACTATCGACTATCGACTATCGACTATCGACTATCGACTATCGACTATCGACTATCGACTATCGACTATCGACTATCGACTATCGACTATCGACTATCGACTATCGACTATCGACTATCGACTATCGACTATCGACTATCGACTATCGACTATCGACTATCGACTATCGACTATCGACTATCGACTATCGACTATCGACTATCGACTATCGACTATCGACTATCGACTATCGACTATCGACTATAGACTCGACTATCGACTATCGACTATCGACTATCGACTATCGACTATCGACTATCGACTATCGACTATCGACTATCGACTCGACTATCGGCTATCGACTCGACTATCGACTATCGACTCGACTATCGACTATCGACTCGATTATCGACTATCGACTATCGACTATCGACTATCGACTCGACTATCGACTATCGACTCGACTATCGGCTATCGACTCGATTATCGACTATCGACTCGACTATCGACTCGACTATCGACTATCGACTCTACTATCGACTCGACTATCGACTATCGACTCGACTATCGACTATCGACTATCGACTATCGACTATCGACTATCGACTATCGACTATCGACTATCGACTATCGACTATCGACTATCGACTATCGACTATCGACTATCGACTATCGACTATCGACTATCGACTATCGACTATCGACTATCGACTATCGACTATCGACTATCGACTATCGACTATCGACTATCGACTATCGACTATCGACTATCGACTATCGACTATCGACTATCGACTATCGACTCGACTATCGACTATCGACTCGACTATCGACTATCGACTCGACTATCGACTATCGACTCGACTATCGACTATCGACTCGACTATCGACTATCGACTCGACTATCGACTATCGACTCGACTATCGACTATCGACTATCGACTATCGACTATCGACTATCGACTATCGACTATCGACTATCGACTATCGACTATCGACTATCGACTATCGACTATCGACTATCGACTATCGACTATCGACTATCGACTATCGACTATCGACTATCGACTATCGACTATCGACTATCGACTATCGACTATCGACTATCGACTATCGACTATCGACTATCGACTATCGACTATCGACTATCGACTATCGACTATAGACTCGACTATCGACTATCGACTATCGACTATCGACTATCGACTATCGACTATCGACTATCGACTATCGACTATCGACTATCGACTATCGACTATCGACTATCGACTATCGACTATCGACTATCGACTATCGACTATCGACTATCGACTATCGACTATCGACTATCGACTATCGACTATCGACTATCGACTATCGACTATCGACTCGACTATCGACTATCGACTCGACTATCGACTATCGACTCGACTATCGACTATCGACTCGACTATCGACTATCGACTCGACTATCGACTATCGACTCGACTATCGACTATCGACTCGACTATCGGCTATCGACTCGATTATCGACTATCGACTCGACTATCGACTCGACTATCGACTATCGACTCTACTATCGACTCGACTATCGACTATCGACTCGACTATCGACTATCGACTCGACTATCGACTATCGACTCGACTATCGACTATCGACTCGACTATCGACTATCGACTATCGACTCGACTATCGACTATCGACTATCGACTATCGACTATCGACTATCGACTATCGACTATCGACTATCGACTATCGACTATCGACTATCGACTATCGACTATCGACTATCGACTATCGACTATCGACTATCGACTATCGACTATCGACTATCGACTATCGACTATCGACTATCGACTATCGACTATCGACTATCGACTATCGACTATCGACTATCGACTATCGACTATCGACTATCGACTATCGACTATCGACTATCGACTATCGACTATCGACTACCGACTATCGACTATCGACTATCGACTATCGACTATCGACTATCGACTATCGACTATCGACTATCGACTATCGACTATCGACTATCGACTATCGACTATCGACTATCGACTATCGACTATCGACTATCGACTATCGACTATCGACTATCGACTATCGACTATCGACTATCGACTATCGACTATCGACTATCGACTATCGACTATCGACTATCGACTATCGACTATCGACTATCGACTATCGACTATCGACTATCGACTATCGACTATCGACTATCGACTATCGACTATCGACTATCGACTATCGACTATCGACTATCGACTATCGACTATCGACTATCGACTATCGACTATCGACTATCGACTATCGACTATCGACTATCGACTATCGACTATCGACTATCGACTATCGACTATCGACTATCGACTATCGACTATCGACTATCGACTATCGACTATCGACTATCGACTATCGACTATCGACTATCGACTATCGACTATCGACTATCGACTATCGACTATCGACTATCGACTATCGACTATCGACTATCGACTATCGACTATCGACTATCGACTATCGACTATCGACTATCGACTATCGACTATCGACTATCGACTATCGACTATCGACTATCGACTATCGACTATCGACTATCGACTATCGACTATCGACTATCGACTATCGACTATCGACTATCGACTATCGACTATCGACTATCGACTATCGACTATCGACTATCGACTATCGACTATCGACTATCGACTATCGACTATCGACTATCGACTATCGACTATCGACTATCGACTATCGACTATCGACTATCGACTATCGACTATCGACTATCGACTATCGACTATCGACTATCGACTATCGACTATCGACTATCGACTATCGACTATCGACTATCGACTATCGACTCGACTATCGACTATCGACTCGACTATCGACTATCGACTCGACTATCGACTATCGACTCGACTATCGACTATCGACTCGACTATCGACTATCGACTCGACTATCGACTATCGACTCGACTATCGGCTATCGACTCGATTATCGACTATCGACTATCGACTATCGACTCGACTATCGACTATCGACTCGACTATCGACTCGACTATCGACTATCGACTCGACTATCGACTCGACTATCGACTCGACTATCGACTATCGACTCGACTATCGACTATCGACTATCGACTATCGACTATCGACTATCGACTATCGACTATCGACTATCGACTATCGACTATCGACTATCGACTATCGACTATCGACTATCGACTATCGACTATCGACTATCGACTATCGACTATCGACTATCGACTATCGACTATCGACTATCGACTATCGACTATCGACTATCGACTATCGACTATCGACTATCGACTATCGACTATCGACTATCGACTATCGACTATCGACTATCGACTATCGACTATCGACTATCGACTATCGACTATCGACTACCGACTATCGACTATCGACTATCGACTATCGACTATCGACTATCGACTATCGACTATCGACTATCGACTATCGACTATCGACTATCGACTATCGACTATCGACTATCGACTATCGACTATCGACTATCGACTATCGACTATCGACTATCGACTATCGACTATCGACTATCGACTATCGACTATCGACTATCGACTATCGACTATCGACTATCGACTATCGACTATCGACTATCGACTATCGACTATCGACTATCGACTATCGACTATCGACTATCGACTATCGACTATCGACTATCGACTATCGACTATCGACTATCGACTATCGACTATCGACTATCGACTATCGACTATCGACTATCGACTATCGACTATCGACTATCGACTATCGACTATCGACTATCGACTATCGACTATCGACTATCGACTATCGACTATCGACTATCGACTATCGACTATCGACTATCGACTATCGACTATCGACTATCGACTATCGACTATCGACTATCGACTATCGACTATCGACTATCGACTATCGACTATCGACTATCGACTATCGACTATCGACTCGACTATCGACTATCGACTATCGACTATCGACTCGACTATCGACTATCGACTCGACTAGCGACTATCGACTCGACTATCGACTATCGACTCGACTATCGACTATCGACTCGACTATCGGCTATCGACTCGATTATCGACTATCGACTCGACTATCGACTCGACTATCGACTATCGACTCTACTATCGACTCGACTATCGACTATCGACTCGACTATCGACTATCGACTATCGACTATCGACTATCGACTATCGACTATCGACTCTACTATCGACTATCGACTATCGACTATTGACTATCGACTCGACTATCGACTCGACTATCGACTATCGACTCTACTATCGACTCGACTATCGACTCGACTATCGACTATCGACTCGACTATCGACTATCGACTCGACTATCGACTATCGACTATCGACTATCGACTATCGACTATCGACTATCGACTATCGACTATCGACTATCGACTATCGACTATCGACTATCGACTATCGACTATCGACTATCGACTATCGACTATCGACTATCGACTATCGACTATCGACTATCGACTATCGACTATCGACTATCGACTATCGACTATCGACTATCGACTATCGACTATCGACTATCGACTATCGACTATCGACTATCGACTATCGACTATCGACTATCGACTATCGACTATCGACTATCGACTATCGACTATCGACTATCGACTATCGACTATCGACTATCGACTATCGACTATCGACTATCGACTATCGACTCGACTATCGACTATCGACTATCGACTCGACTATCGACTATCGACTCGACTATCGACTATCGACTCGACTATCGACTATCGACTCGACTATCGACTATCGACTCGACTATCGACTATCGACTCGACTATCGGCTATCGACTCGATTATCGACTATCGACTCGACTATCGACTCGACTATCGACTATCGACTCTACTATCGACTCGACTATCGACTATCGACTCGACTATCGACTCGACTATCGACTATCGACTCGACTATCGACTATCGACTCGACTATCGACTATCGACTCGACTATCGACTATCGACTATCGACTATCGACTCGACTATCGACTATCGACTATCGACTATCGACTATCGACTATCGACTATCGACTATCGACTATCGACTATCGACTATCGACTATCGACTATCGACTATCGACTATCGACTATCGACTATCGACTATCGACTATCGACTATCGACTATCGACTATCGACTATCGACTATCGACTATCGACTATCGACTATCGACTATCGACTATCGACTATCGACTATCGACTATCGACTATCGACTATCGACTATCGACTCGACTATCGACTATCGACTATCGACTCGACTATCGACTATCGACTCGACTATCGACTATCGACTCGACTATCGACTATCGACTCGACTATCGACTATCGACTCGACTATCGACTATCGACTCGACTATCGGCTATCGACTCGATTATCGACTATCGACTCGACTATCGACTATCGACTCTACTATCGACTCGACTATCGACTATCGACTCGACTATCGACTATCGACTCGACTATCGACTATCGACTCGACTATCGACTATCGACTCGACTATCGACTATCGACTATCGACTATCGACTCGACTATCGACTATCGACTATCGACTATCGACTATCGACTATCGACTATCGACTATCGACTATCGACTATCGACTATCGACTATCGACTATCGACTATCGACTATCGACTATCGACTATCGACTATCGACTATCGACTATCGACTATCGACTATCGACTATCGACTATCGACTATCGACTATCGACTATCGACTATCGACTATCGACTATCGACTATCGACTATCGACTATCGACTATCGACTATCGACTATCGACTATCGACTATCGACTATCGACTATCGACTATCGACTATCGACTATCGACTATAGACTCGACTATCGACTATCGACTATCGACTATCGACTATCGACTATCGACTATCGACTATCGACTATCGACTATCGACTCGACTATCGGCTATCGACTCGACTATCGACTATCGACTCGACTATCGACTATCGACTCGATTATCGACTATCGACTATCGACTATCGACTATCGACTCGACTATCGACTATCGACTCGACTATCGGCTATCGACTCGATTATCGACTATCGACTCGACTATCGACTCGACTATCGACTATCGACTCTACTATCGACTCGACTATCGACTATCGACTCGACTATCGACTATCGACTATCGACTATCGACTATCGACTATCGACTATCGACTATCGACTATCGACTATCGACTATCGACTATCGACTATCGACTATCGACTATCGACTATCGACTATCGACTATCGACTATCGACTATCGACTATCGACTATCGACTATCGACTATCGACTATCGACTATCGACTATCGACTATCGACTATCGACTATCGACTATCGACTATCGACTATCGACTATCGACTATCGACTATCGACTATCGACTATCGACTCGACTATCGACTATCGACTCGACTATCGACTATCGACTCGACTATCGACTATCGACTCGACTATCGACTATCGACTCGACTATCGACTATCGACTCGACTATCGACTATCGACTCGACTATCGACTATCGACTATCGACTATCGACTATCGACTATCGACTATCGACTATCGACTATCGACTATCGACTATCGACTATCGACTATCGACTATCGACTATCGACTATCGACTATCGACTATCGACTATCGACTATCGACTATCGACTATCGACTATCGACTATCGACTATCGACTATCGACTATCGACTATCGACTATCGACTATCGACTATCGACTATCGACTATCGACTATCGACTATCGACTATCGACTATCGACTATCGACTATCGACTATCGACTATCGACTATCGACTATCGACTATCGACTATCGACTATCGACTATCGACTATCGACTATCGACTATCGACTATCGACTATCGACTATCGACTATCGACTATCGACTATCGACTATCGACTATCGACTATCGACTATCGACTATCGACTATCGACTATCGACTATCGACTATCGACTCGACTATCGACTATCGACTCGACTATCGACTATCGACTCGACTATCGACTATCGACTCGACTATCGACTATCGACTCGACTATCGACTATCGACTCGACTATCGACTATCGACTCGACTATCGGCTATCGACTCGATTATCGACTATCGACTCGACTATCGACTCGACTATCGACTATCGACTCTACTATCGACTCGACTATCGACTATCGACTCGACTATCGACTATCGACTCGACTATCGACTATCGACTCGACTATCGACTATCGACTCGACTATCGACTATCGACTATCGACTCGACTATCGACTATCGACTATCGACTATCGACTATCGACTATCGACTATCGACTATCGACTATCGACTATCGACTATCGACTATCGACTATCGACTATCGACTATCGACTATCGACTATCGACTATCGACTATCGACTATCGACTATCGACTATCGACTATCGACTATCGACTATCGACTATCGACTATCGACTATCGACTATCGACTATCGACTATCGACTATCGACTATCGACTATCGACTATCGACTATCGACTATCGACTACCGACTATCGACTATCGACTATCGACTATCGACTATCGACTATCGACTATCGACTATCGACTATCGACTATCGACTATCGACTATCGACTATCGACTATCGACTATCGACTATCGACTATCGACTATCGACTATCGACTATCGACTATCGACTATCGACTATCGACTATCGACTATCGACTATCGACTATCGACTATCGACTATCGACTATCGACTATCGACTATCGACTATCGACTATCGACTATCGACTATCGACTATCGACTATCGACTATCGACTATCGACTATCGACTATCGACTATCGACTATCGACTATCGACTATCGACTATCGACTATCGACTATCGACTATCGACTATCGACTATCGACTATCGACTATCGACTATCGACTATCGACTATCGACTATCGACTATCGACTATCGTATATCGACTATCGACTATCGACTATCGACTATCGACTATCGACTATCGACTATCGACTATCGACTATCGACTATCGACTATCGACTATCGACTATCGACTATCGACTATCGACTATCGACTATCGACTATCGACTATCGACTATCGACTATCGACTATCGACTATCGACTATCGACTATCGACTATCGACTATCGACTATCGACTATCGACTATCGACTATCGACTATCGACTATCGACTATCGACTATCGACTATCGACTATCGACTATCGACTATCGACTATCGACTATCGACTATCGACTATCGACTATCGACTATCGACTATCGACTATCGACTCGACTATCGACTATCGACTCGACTATCGACTATCGACTATCGACTCGACTATCGACTATCGACTCGACTATCGACTATCGACTCGACTATCGACTATCGACTCGACTATCGACTATCGACTCGACTATCGGCTATCGACTCGATTATCGACTATCGACTCGACTATCGACTCGACTATCGACTATCGACTCTACTATCGACTCGACTATCGACTATCGACTCGACTATCGACTATCGACTCGACTATCGACTATCGACTCGACTATCGACTATCGACTCGACTATCGACTATCGACTATCGACTCGACTATCGACTATCGACTATCGACTATCGACTATCGACTATCGACTATCGACTATCGACTATCGACTATCGACTATCGACTATCGACTATCGACTATCGACTATCGACTATCGACTATCGACTATCGACTATCGACTATCGACTATCGACTATCGACTATCGACTATCGACTATCGACTATCGACTATCGACTATCGACTATCGACTATCGACTATCGACTATCGACTATCGACTATCGACTATCGACTCGACTATCGACTATCGACTCGACTATCGACTATCGACTCGACTATCGACTATCGACTCGACTATCGACTATCGACTCGACTATCGACTATCGACTCGACTATCGACTATCGACTCTACTATCGGCTATCGACTCGATTATCGACTATCGACTCGACTATCGACTCGACTATCGACTATCGACTCTACTATCGACTCGACTATCGACTATCGACTCGACTATCGACTATCGACTCGACTATCGACTATCGACTCGACTATCGACTATCGACTATCGACTCGACTATCGACTATCGACTATCGACTATCGACTATCGACTATCGACTATCGACTATCGACTATCGACTATCGACTATCGACTATCGACTATCGACTATCGACTATCGACTATCGACTATCGACTATCGACTATCGACTATCGACTATCGACTATCGACTATCGACTATCGACTATCGACTATCGACTATCGACTATCGACTATCGACTATCGACTATCGACTATCGACTATCGACTATCGACTATCGACTATCGACTATCGACTATCGACTATCGACTATCGACTATCGACTATCGACTATCGACTACCGACTACCGACTATCGACTATCGACTATCGACTATCGACTATCGACTATCGACTATCGACTATCGACTATCGACTATCGACTATCGACTATCGACTATCGACTATCGACTATCGACTATCGACTATCGACTATCGACTATCGACTATCGACTATCGACTATCGACTATCGACTATCGACTATCGACTATCGACTATCGACTATCGACTATCGACTATCGACTATCGACTATCGACTATCGACTATCGACTATCGACTATCGACTATCGACTATCGACTATCGACTATCGACTATCGACTATCGACTATCGACTATCGACTATCGACTATCGACTATCGACTATCGACTATCGACTATCGACTATCGACTATCGACTATCGACTATCGACTATCGACTATCGACTATCGACTATCGACTATCGACTATCGACTATCGACTATCGACTATCGACTATCGACTATCGACTATCGACTATCGACTATCGACTATCGACTATCGACTATCGACTATCGACTATCGACTATCGACTATCGACTATCGACTATCGACTATCGACTATCGACTATCGACTATCGACTATCGACTATCGACTATCGACTATCGACTATCGACTATCGACTCGACTATCGACTATCGACTATCGACTCGACTATCGACTATCGACTCGACTATCGACTATCGACTCGACTATCGACTATCGACTCGACTATCGACTATCGACTCGACTATCGGCTATCGACTCGATTATCGACTATCGACTCGACTATCGACTCGACTATCGACTATCGACTCTACTATCGACTCGACTATCGACTATCGACTCGACTATCGACTATCGACTATCGACTATCGACTATCGACTATCGACTATCGACTCTACTATCGACTATCGACTATCGACTATTGACTATCGACTCGACTATCGACTCGACTATCGACTATCGACTCTACTATCGACTCGACTATCGACTCGACTATCGACTATCGACTCGACTATCGACTATCGACTCGACTATCGACTATCGACTATCGACTATCGACTATCGACTATCGACTATCGACTATCGACTATCGACTATCGACTATCGACTATCGACTATCGACTATCGACTATCGACTATCGACTATCGACTATCGACTATCGACTATCGACTATCGACTATCGACTATCGACTATCGACTATCGACTATCGACTATCGACTATCGACTATCGACTATCGACTATCGACTATCGACTATCGACTATCGACTATCGACTATCGACTATCGACTATCGACTATCGACTATCGACTATCGACTATCGACTATCGACTATCGACTATCGACTATCGACTATCGACTATCGACTATCGACTATCGACTATCGACTATCGACTATCGACTATCGACTATCGACTATCGACTATCGACTATCGACTATCGACTATCGACTATCGACTATCGACTATCGACTATCGACTATCGACTATCGACTATCGACTATCGACTATCGACTATCGACTATCGACTATCGACTATCGACTATCGACTATCGACTATCGACTATCGACTATCGACTATCGACTATCGACTATCGACTATCGACTATCGACTATCGACTATCGACTATCGACTATCGACTATCGACTATCGACTATCGACTATCGACTATCGACTCGACTATCGACTATCGACTATCGACTCGACTATCGACTATCGACTCGACTATCGACTATCGACTCGACTATCGACTATCGACTCGACTATCGACTATCGACTCGACTATCGACTATCGACTCGACTATCGGCTATCGACTCGATTATCGACTATCGACTCGACTATCGACTCGACTATCGACTATCGACTCTACTATCGACTCGACTATCGACTATCGACTCGACTATCGACTATCGACTCGACTATCGACTATCGACTCGACTATCGACTATCGACTCGACTATCGACTATCGACTCGACTATCGACTATCGACTATCGACTATCGACTCGACTATCGACTATCGACTATCGACTATCGACTATCGACTATCGACTATCGACTATCGACTATCGACTATCGACTATCGACTATCGACTATCGACTATCGACTATCGACTATCGACTATCGACTATCGACTATCGACTATCGACTATCGACTATCGACTATCGACTATCGACTATCGACTATCGACTATCGACTATCGACTATCGACTATCGACTATCGACTATCGACTATCGACTATCGACTATCGACTATCGACTATCGACTATCGACTATCGACTATCGACTATCGACTATCGACTATCGACTATCGACTATCGACTATCGACTATCGACTATCGACTATCGACTATCGACTATCGACTATCGACTATCGACTATCGACTATCGACTATCGACTATCGACTATCGACTATCGACTATCGACTATCGACTATCGACTATCGACTATCGACTATCGACTATCGACTATCGACTCGACTATCGACTATCGACTCGACTATCGACTATCGACTATCGACTATAGACTCGACTATCGACTATCGACTATCGACTATCGACTATCGACTATCGACTATCGACTATCGACTATCGACTCGACTATCGGCTATCGACTCGACTATCGACTATCGACTCGACTATCGACTATCGACTCGATTATCGACTATCGACTATCGACTATCGACTATCGACTCGACTATCGACTATCGACTCGACTATCGGCTATCGACTCGATTATCGACTATCGACTCGACTATCGACTCGACTATCGACTATCGACTCTACTATCGACTCGACTATCGACTATCGACTCGACTATCGACTATCGACTATCGACTATCGACTATCGACTATCGACTATCGACTATCGACTATCGACTATCGACTATCGACTATCGACTATCGACTATCGACTATCGACTATCGACTATCGACTATCGACTATCGACTATCGACTATCGACTATCGACTATCGACTATCGACTATCGACTATCGACTATCGACTATCGACTATCGACTATCGACTATCGACTATCGACTATCGACTATCGACTATCGACTCGACTATCGACTATCGACTCGACTATCGACTATCGACTCGACTATCGACTATCGACTCGACTATCGACTATCGACTCGACTATCGACTATCGACTCGACTATCGACTATCGACTCGACTATCGACTATCGACTATCGACTATCGACTATCGACTATCGACTATCGACTATCGACTATCGACTATCGACTATCGACTATCGACTATCGACTATCGACTATCGACTATCGACTATCGACTATCGACTATCGACTATCGACTATCGACTATCGACTATCGACTATCGACTATCGACTATCGACTATCGACTATCGACTATCGACTATCGACTATCGACTATCGACTATCGACTATCGACTATAGACTCGACTATCGACTATCGACTATCGACTATCGACTATCGACTATCGACTATCGACTATCGACTATCGACTATCGACTATCGACTATCGACTATCGACTATCGACTATCGACTATCGACTATCGACTATCGACTATCGACTATCGACTATCGACTATCGACTATCGACTATCGACTATCGACTATCGACTATCGACTCGACTATCGACTATCGACTCGACTATCGACTATCGACTCGACTATCGACTATCGACTCGACTATCGACTATCGACTCGACTATCGACTATCGACTCGACTATCGACTATCGACTCGACTATCGGCTATCGACTCGACTATCGACTATCGACTCGACTATCGACTCGACTATCGACTATCGACTCTACTATCGACTCGACTATCGACTATCGACTCGACTATCGACTATCGACTCGACTATCGACTATCGACTCGACTATCGACTATCGACTCGACTATCGACTATCGACTATCGACTCGACTATCGACTATCGACTATCGACTATCGACTATCGACTATCGACTATCGACTATCGACTATCGACTATCGACTATCGACTATCGACTATCGACTATCGACTATCGACTATCGACTATCGACTATCGACTATCGACTATCGACTATCGACTATCGACTATCGACTATCGACTATCGACTATCGACTATCGACTATCGACTATCGACTATCGACTATCGACTATCGACTATCGACTATCGACTATCGACTATCGACTATCGACTATCGACTATCGACTATCGACTATCGACTATCGACTATCGACTATCGACTACCGACTATCGACTATCGACTATCGACTATCGACTATCGACTATCGACTATCGACTATCGACTATCGACTATCGACTATCGACTATCGACTATCGACTATCGACTATCGACTATCGACTATCGACTATCGACTATCGACTATCGACTATCGACTATCGACTATCGACTATCGACTATCGACTATCGACTATCGACTATCGACTATCGACTATCGACTATCGACTATCGACTATCGACTATCGACTATCGACTATCGACTATCGACTATCGACTATCGACTATCGACTATCGACTATCGACTATCGACTATCGACTATCGACTATCGACTATCGACTATCGACTATCGACTATCGACTATCGACTATCGACTATCGACTATCGACTATCGACTATCGACTATCGACTATCGACTATCGACTATCGACTATCGACTATCGACTATCGACTATCGACTATCGACTATCGACTATCGACTATCGACTATCGACTATCGACTATCGACTATCGACTATCGACTATCGACTATCGACTATCGACTATCGACTATCGACTATCGACTATCGACTATCGACTATCGACTATCGACTATCGACTATCGACTATCGACTATCGACTATCGACTATCGACTATCGACTATCGACTATCGACTATCGACTATCGACTATCGACTATCGACTATCGACTATCGACTATCGACTATCGACTATCGACTATCGACTATCGACTATCGACTATCGACTATCGACTATCGACTATCGACTATCGACTATCGACTATCGACTATCGACTCGACTATCGACTATCGACTCGACTATCGACTATCGACTCGACTATCGACTATCGACTCGACTATCGACTATCGACTCGACTATCGACTATCGACTCGACTATCGACTATCGACTCGACTATCGGCTATCGACTCGATTATCGACTATCGACTCGACTATCGACTCGACTATCGACTATCGACTCTACTATCGACTCGACTATCGACTATCGACTCGACTATCGACTATCGACTCGACTATCGACTATCGACTCGACTATCGACTATCGACTATCGACTATCGACTATCGACTATCGACTATCGACTATCGACTATCGACTATCGACTATCGACTATCGACTATCGACTATCGACTATCGACTATCGACTCGACTATCGACTCGACTATCGACTATCGACTATCGACTCGACTATCGACTATCGACTCGACTATCGACTATCGACTCGACTATCGACTATCGACTCGACTATCGACTATCGACTCGACTATCGACTATCGACTCGACTATCGACTCGACTATCGGCTATCGACTCGACTATCGACTATCGACTCGACTATCGACTCGACTATCGACTCGACTATCGACTCGACTATCGACTATCGACTCGACTATCGACTATCGACTCGACTATCGACTATCGACTATCGACTCGACTATCGACTATCGACTATCGACTATCGACTATCGACTATCGACTATCGACTATCGACTATCGACTATCGACTATCGACTATCGACTATCGACTATCGACTATCGACTATCGACTATCGACTATCGACTATCGACTATCGACTATCGACTATCGACTATCGACTATCGACTATCGACTATCGACTATCGACTATCGACTATCGACTATCGACTATCGACTATCGACTATCGACTATCGACTATCGACTATCGACTATCGACTATCGACTATCGACTATCGACTATCGACTATCGACTATCGACTATCGACTACCGACTATCGACTATCGACTATCGACTATCGACTATCGACTATCGACTATCGACTATCGACTATCGACTATCGACTATCGACTATCGACTATCGACTATCGACTATCGACTATCGACTATCGACTATCGACTATCGACTATCGACTATCGACTATCGACTATCGACTATCGACTATCGACTATCGACTATCGACTATCGACTATCGACTATCGACTATCGACTATCGACTATCGACTATCGACTATCGACTATCGACTATCGACTATCGACTATCGACTATCGACTATCGACTATCGACTATCGACTATCGACTATCGACTATCGACTATCGACTATCGACTATCGACTATCGACTATCGACTATCGACTATCGACTATCGACTATCGACTATCGACTATCGACTATCGACTATCGACTATCGACTATCGACTATCGACTATCGACTATCGACTATCGACTATCGACTATCGACTATCGACTATCGACTATCGACTATCGACTATCGACTATCGACTATCGACTATCGACTATCGACTATCGACTATCGACTATCGACTATCGACTATCGACTATCGACTATCGACTCGACTATCGACTATCGACTATCGACTATCGACTCGACTATCGACTATCGACTCGACTATCGACTATCGACTCGACTATCGACTATCGACTCGACTATCGACTATCGACTCGACTATCGGCTATCGACTCGATTATCGACTATCGACTCGACTATCGACTCGACTATCGACTATCGACTCTACTATCGACTCGACTATCGACTATCGACTCGACTATCGACTATCGACTATCGACTATCGACTATCTACTATCGACTATCGACTCTACTATCGACTATCGACTATCGACTATCGACTATCGACTCGACTATCGACTCGACTATCGACTATCGACTCTACTATCGACTCGACTATCGACTCGACTATCGACTATCGACTCGACTATCGACTATCGACTCGACTATCGACTATCGACTATCGACTATCGACTATCGACTATCGACTATCGACTATCGACTATCGACTATCGACTATCGACTATCGACTATCGACTATCGACTATCGACTATCGACTATCGACTATCGACTATCGACTATCGACTATCGACTATCGACTATCGACTATCGACTATCGACTATCGACTATCGACTATCGACTATCGACTATCGACTATCGACTATCGACTATCGACTATCGACTATCGACTATCGACTATCGACTATCGACTATCGACTATCGACTATCGACTATCGACTATCGACTATCGACTATCGACTATCGACTATCTACTATCGACTATCGACTCGACTATCGACTATCGACTATCGACTCGACTATCGACTATCGACTCGACTATCGACTATCGACTCGACTATCGACTATCGACTCGACTATCGACTATCGACTCGACTATCGACTATCGACTCGACTATCGGCTATCGACTCGATTATCGACTATCGACTCGACTATCGACTCGACTATCGACTATCGACTCTACTATCGACTCGACTATCGACTATCGACTCGACTATCGACTATCGACTCGACTATCGACTATCGACTCGACTATCGACTATCGACTCGACTATCGACTATCGACTCGACTATCGACTATCGACTATCGACTATCGACTCGACTATCGACTATCGACTATCGACTATCGACTATCGACTATCGACTATCGACAATCGACTATCGACTATCGACTATCGACTATCGACTATCGACTATCGACTATCGACTATCGACTATCGACTATCGACTATCGACTATCGACTATCGACTATCGACTATCGACTATCGACTATCGACTATCGACTATCGACTATCGACTATCGACTATCGACTATCGACTCGACTATCGACTATCGACTATCGACTATCGACTATCGACTATCGACTATCGACTATCGACTATCGACTATCGACTATCGACTATCGACTATCGACTATCGACTATCGACTATCGACTATCGACTATCGACTATCGACTATCGACTATCGACTATCGACTATCGACTATCGACTATCGACTATCGACTATCGACTATCGACTATCGACTATCGACTATCGACTATCGACTATCGACTCGACTATCGACTATCGACTCGACTATCGACTATCGACTCGACTATCGACTATCGACTCGACTATCGACTATCGACTCTACTATCGACTCGACTATCGACTATCGACTCGACTATCGACTATCGACTCGACTATCGACTATCGACTCGACTATCGACTATCGACTCGACTATCGACTATCGACTATCGACTCGACTATCGACTATCGACTATCGACTATCGACTATCGACTATCGACTATCGACTATCGACTATCGACTATCGACTATCGACTATCGACTATCGACTATCGACTATCGACTATCGACTATCGACTATCGACTATCGACTATCGACTATCGACTATCGACTATCGACTATCGACTATCGACTATCGACTATCGACTATCGACTATCGACTATCGACTATCGACTATCGACTATCGACTATCGACTATCGACTCGACTATCGACTATCGACTCGACTATCGACTATCGACTCGACTATCGACTATCGACTCGACTATCGACTATCGACTCGACTATCGACTATCGACTCGACTATCGACTATCGACTCGACTATCGGCTATCGACTCGATTATCGACTATCGACTCGACTATCGACTCGACTATCGACTATCGACTCTACTATCGACTCGACTATCGACTATCGACTCGACTATCGACTATCGACTCGACTATCGACTATCGACTCGACTATCGACTATCGACTATCGACTCGACTATCGACTATCGACTATCGACTATCGACTATCGACTATCGACTATCGACTATCGACTATCGACTATCGACTATCGACTATCGACTATCGACTATCGACTATCGACTATCGACTATCGACTATCGACTATCGACTATCGACTATCGACTATCGACTATCGACTATCGACTATCGACTATCGACTATCGACTATCGACTATCGACTATCGACTATCGACTATCGACTATCGACTATCGACTATCGACTATCGACTATCGACTATCGACTATCGACTATCGACTATCGACTATCGACTACCGACTACCGACTATCGACTATCGACTATCGACTATCGACTATCGACTATCGACTATCGACTATCGACTATCGACTATCGACTATCGACTATCGACTATCGACTATCGACTATCGACTATCGACTATCGACTATCGACTATCGACTATCGACTATCGACTATCGACTATCGACTATCGACTATCGACTATCGACTATCGACTATCGACTATCGACTATCGACTATCGACTATCGACTATCGACTATCGACTATCGACTATCGACTATCGACTATCGACTATCGACTATCGACTATCGACTATCGACTATCGACTATCGACTATCGACTATCGACTATCGACTATCGACTATCGACTATCGACTATCGACTATCGACTATCGACTATCGACTATCGACTATCGACTATCGACTATCGACTATCGACTATCGACTATCGACTATCGACTATCGACTATCGACTATCGACTATCGACTATCGACTATCGACTATCGACTATCGACTATCGACTATCGACTATCGACTATCGACTATCGACTATCGACTATCGACTATCGACTATCGACTATCGACTATCGACTATCGACTATCGACTATCGACTATCGACTATCGACTCGACTATCGACTATCGACTATCGACTCGACTATCGACTATCGACTCGACTATCGACTATCGACTCGACTATCGACTATCGACTCGACTATCGACTATCGACTCGACTATCGGCTATCGACTCGATTATCGACTATCGACTCGACTATCGACTCGACTATCGACTATCGACTCTACTATCGACTCGACTATCGACTATCGACTCGACTATCGACTATCGACTATCGACTATCGACTATCGACTATCGACTATCGACTCTACTATCGACTATCGACTATCGACTATTGACTATCGACTCGACTATCGACTCGACTATCGACTATCGACTCTACTATCGACTCGACTATCGACTCGACTATCGACTATCGACTCGACTATCGACTATCGACTCGACTATCGACTATCGACTATCGACTATCGACTATCGACTATCGACTATCGACTATCGACTATCGACTATCGACTATCGACTATCGACTATCGACTATCGACTATCGACTATCGACTATCGACTATCGACTATCGACTATCGACTATCGACTATCGACTATCGACTATCGACTATCGACTATCGACTATCGACTATCGACTATCGACTATCGACTATCGACTATCGACTATCGACTATCGACTATCGACTATCGACTATCGACTATCGACTATCGACTATCGACTATCGACTATCGACTATCGACTATCGACTATCGACTATCGACTATCGACTATCGACTATCGACTATCGACTATCGACTATCGACTATCGACTATCGACTATCGACTATCGACTATCGACTATCGACTATCGACTATCGACTATCGACTATCGACTATCGACTATCGACTATCGACTATCGACTATCGACTATCGACTATCGACTATCGACTATCGACTATCGACTATCGACTATCGACTATCGACTATCGACTATCGACTATCGACTATCGACTATCGACTATCGACTATCGACTATCGACTATCGACTATCGACTCGACTATCGACTATCGACTATCGACTCGACTATCGACTATCGACTCGACTATCGACTATCGACTCGACTATCGACTATCGACTCGACTATCGACTATCGACTCGACTATCGACTATCGACTCGACTATCGGCTATCGACTCGATTATCGACAATCGACTCGACTATCGACTCGACTATCGACTATCGACTCTACTATCGACTCGACTATCGACTATCGACTCGACTATCGACTATCGACTCGACTATCGACTATCGACTCGACTATCGACTATCGACTCGACTATCGACTATCGACTCGACTATCGACTATCGACTATCGACTATCGACTCGACTATCGACTATCGACTATCGACTATCGACTATCGACTATCGACTATCGACTATCGACTATCGACTATCGACTATCGACTATCGACTATCGACTATCGACTATCGACTATCGACTATCGACTATCGACTATCGACTATCGACTATCGACTATCGACTATCGACTATCGACTATCGACTATCGACTATCGACTATCGACTATCGACTATCGACTATCGACTATCGACTATCGACTATCGACTATCGACTATCGACTATCGACTATCGACTATCGACTATCGACTATCGACTATCGACTATCGACTATCGACTATCGACTATCGACTATCGACTATCGACTATCGACTATCGACTATCGACTATCGACTATCGACTATCGACTATCGACTATCGACTATCGACTATCGACTATCGACTATCGACTATCGACTATCGACTATCGACTATCGACTATCGACTATCGACTATCGACTCGACTATCGACTATCGACTCGACTATCGACTATCGACTATCGACTATAGACTCGACTATCGACTATCGACTATCGACTATCGACTATCGACTATCGACTATCGACTATCGACTATCGACTATCGACTCGACTATCGGCTATCGACTCGACTATCGACTATCGACTCGACTATCGACTATCGACTCGATTATCGACTATCGACTATCGACTATCGACTATCGACTCGACTATCGACTATCGACTCGACTATCGGCTATCGACTCGATTATCGACTATCGACTCGACTATCGACTCGACTATCGACTATCGACTCTACTATCGACTCGACTATCGACTATCGACTCGACTATCGACTATCGACTATCGACTATCGACTATCGACTATCGACTATCGACTATCGACTATCGACTATCGACTATCGACTATCGACTATCGACTATCGACTATCGACTATCGACTATCGACTATCGACTATCGACTATCGACTATCGACTATCGACTATCGACTATCGACTATCGACTATCGACTATCGACTATCGACTATCGACTATCGACTATCGACTATCGACTATCGACTATCGACTCGACTATCGACTATCGACTCGACTATCGACTATCGACTCGACTATCGACTATCGACTCGACTATCGACTATCGACTCGACTATCGACTATCGACTCGACTATCGACTATCGACTCGACTATCGACTATCGACTATCGACTATCGACTATCGACTATCGACTATCGACTATCGACTATCGACTATCGACTATCGACTATCGACTATCGACTATCGACTATCGACTATCGACTATCGACTATCGACTATCGACTATCGACTATCGACTATCGACTATCGACTATCGACTATCGACTATCGACTATCGACTATCGACTATCGACTATCGACTATCGACTATCGACTATCGACTATAGACTCGACTATCGACTATCGACTATCGACTATCGACTATCGACTATCGACTATCGACTATCGACTATCGACTATCGACTATCGACTATCGACTATCGACTATCGACTATCGACTATCGACTATCGACTATCGACTATCGACTATCGACTATCGACTATCGACTATCGACTATCGACTATCGACTATCGACTATCGACTATCGACTATCGACTCGACTATCGACTATCGACTCGACTATCGACTATCGACTCGACTATCGACTATCGACTCGACTATCGACTATCGACTCGACTATCGACTATCGACTCGACTATCGACTATCGACTCGACTATCGGCTATCGACTCGATTATCGACTATCGACTCGACTATCGAATCGACTATCGACTATCGACTCTACTATCGACTCGACTATCGACTATCGACTCGACTATCGACTATCGACTCGACTATCGACTATCGACTCGACTATCGACTATCGACTCGACTATCGACTATCGACTATCGACTCGACTATCGACTATCGACTATCGACTATCGACTATCGACTATCGACTATCGACTATCGACTATCGACTATCGACTATCGACTATCGACTATCGACTATCGACTATCGACTATCGACTATCGACTATCGACTATCGACTATCGACTATCGACTATCGACTATCGACTATCGACTATCGACTATCGACTATCGACTATCGACTATCGACTATCGACTATCGACTATCGACTATCGACTATCGACTATCGACTATCGACTATCGACTATCGACTACCGACTATCGACTATCGACTATCGACTATCGACTATCGACTATCGACTATCGACTATCGACTATCGACTATCGACTATCGACTATCGACTATCGACTATCGACTATCGACTATCGACTATCGACTATCGACTATCGACTATCGACTATCGACTATCGACTATCGACTATCGACTATCGACTATCGACTATCGACTATCGACTATCGACTATCGACTATCGACTATCGACTATCGACTATCGACTATCGACTATCGACTATCGACTATCGACTATCGACTATCGACTATCGACTATCGACTATCGACTATCGACTATCGACTATCGACTATCGACTATCGACTATCGACTATCGACTATCGACTATCGACTATCGACTATCGACTATCGACTATCGACTATCGACTATCGACTATCGACTATCGACTATCGACTATCGACTATCGACTATCGACTATCGACTATCGACTATCGACTATCGACTATCGACTATCGACTATCGACTATCGACTATCGACTATCGACTATCGACTATCGACTATCGACTATCGACTATCGACTATCGACTATCGACTATCGACTATCGACTATCGACTATCGACTATCGACTATCGACTATCGACTATCGACTATCGACTATCGACTATCGACTATCGACTATCGACTATCGACTATCGACTATCGACTATCGACTATCGACTATCGACTATCGACTATCGACTATCGACTATCGACTATCGACTATCGACTATCGACTATCGACTATCGACTATCGACTATCGACTATCGACTATCGACTATCGACTATCGACTATCGACTCGACTATCGACTATCGACTCGACTATCGACTATCGACTCGACTATCGACTATCGACTCGACTATCGACTATCGACTCGACTATCGACTATCGACTCGACTATCGACTATCGACTCGACTATCGGCTATCGACTCGATTATCGACTATCGACTCGACTATCGACTCGACTATCGACTATCGACTCTACTATCGACTCGACTATCGACTATCGACTCGACTATCGACTATCGACTCGACTATCGACTATCGACTCGACTATCGACTATCGACTATCGACTATCGACTATCGACTATCGACTATCGACTATCGACTATCGACTATCGACTATCGACTATCGACTATCGACTATCGACTATCGACTATCGACTCGACTATCGACTCGACTATCGACTATCGACTATCGACTCGACTATCGACTATCGACTCGACTATCGACTATCGACTCGACTATCGACTATCGACTCGACTATCGACTATCGACTCGACTATCGACTATCGACTCGACTATCGACTCGACTATCGGCTATCGACTCGACTATCGACTATCGACTCGACTATCGACTCGACTATCGACTCGACTATCGACTCGACTATCGACTATCGACTCGACTATCGACTATCGACTCGACTATCGACTATCGACTATCGACTCGACTATCGACTATCGACTATCGACTATCGACTATCGACTATCGACTATCGACTATCGACTATCGACTATCGACTATCGACTATCGACTATCGACTATCGACTATCGACTATCGACTATCGACTATCGACTATCGACTATCGACTATCGACTATCGACTATCGACTATCGACTATCGACTATCGACTATCGACTATCGACTATCGACTATCGACTATCGACTATCGACTATCGACTATCGACTATCGACTATCGACTATCGACTATCGACTATCGACTATCGACTATCGACTATCGACTATCGACTATCGACTATCGACTATCGACTACCGACTATCGACTATCGACTATCGACTATCGACTATCGACTATCGACTATCGACTATCGACTATCGACTATCGACTATCGACTATCGACTATCGACTATCGACTATCGACTATCGACTATCGACTATCGACTATCGACTATCGACTATCGACTATCGACTATCGACTATCGACTATCGACTATCGACTATCGACTATCGACTATCGACTATCGACTATCGACTATCGACTATCGACTATCGACTATCGACTATCGACTATCGACTATCGACTATCGACTATCGACTATCGACTATCGACTATCGACTATCGACTATCGACTATCGACTATCGACTATCGACTATCGACTATCGACTATCGACTATCGACTATCGACTATCGACTATCGACTATCGACTATCGACTATCGACTATCGACTATCGACTATCGACTATCGACTATCGACTATCGACTATCGACTATCGACTATCGACTATCGACTATCGACTATCGACTATCGACTATCGACTATCGACTATCGACTATCGACTATCGACTATCGACTATCGACTATCGACTATCGACTATCGACTATCGACTATCGACTATCGACTCGACTATCGACTATCGACTATCGACTATCGACTCGACTATCGACTATCGACTCGACTATCGACTATCGACTCGACTATCGACTATCGACTCGACTATCGACTATCGACTCGACTATCGGCTATCGACTCGATTATCGACTATCGACTCGACTATCGACTCGACTATCGACTATCGACTCTACTATCGACTCGACTATCGACTATCGACTCGACTATCGACTATCGACTATCGACTATCGACTATCGACTATCGACTATCGACTCTACTATCGACTATCGACTATCGACTATTGACTATCGACTCGACTATCGACTCGACTATCGACTATCGACTCTACTATCGACTCGACTATCGACTCGACTATCGACTATCGACTCGACTATCGACTATCGACTCGACTATCGACTATCGACTATCGACTATCGACTATCGACTATCGACTATCGACTATCGACTATCGACTATCGACTATCGACTATCGACTATCGACTATCGACTATCGACTATCGACTATCGACTATCGACTATCGACTATCGACTATCGACTATCGACTATCGACTATCGACTATCGACTATCGACTATCGACTATCGACTATCGACTATCGACTATCGACTATCGACTATCGACTATCGACTATCGACTATCGACTATCGACTATCGACTATCGACTATCGACTATCGACTATCGACTATCGACTATCGACTATCGACTATCGACTATCGACTATCGACTATCGACTCGACTATCGACTATCGACTATCGACTCGACTATCGACTATCGACTCGACTATCGACTATCGACTCGACTATCGACTATCGACTCGACTATCGACTATCGACTCGACTATCGACTATCGACTCGACTATCGGCTATCGACTCGATTATCGACTATCGACTCGACTATCGACTCGACTATCGACTATCGACTCTACTATCGACTCGACTATCGACTATCGACTCGACTATCGACTATCGACTCGACTATCGACTATCGACTCGACTATCGACTATCGACTCGACTATCGACTATCGACTCGACTATCGACTATCGACTATAGACTATCGACTCGACTATCGACTATCGACTATCGACTATCGACTATCGACTATCGACTATCGACTATCGACTATCGACTATCGACTATCGACTATCGACTATCGACTATCGACTATCGACTATCGACTATCGACTATCGACTATCGACTATCGACTATCGACTATCGACTATCGACTATCGACTATCGACTATCGACTATCGACTATCGACTATCGACTATCGACTATCGACTATCTACTATCGACTATCGACTATCGACTCTACTATCGACTATCGACTATCGACTCGACTATCGACTATCGACTCGACTATCGACTATCGACTCGACTATCGACTATCGACTCGACTATCGACTATCGACTCGACTATCGACTATCGACTCGACTATCGGCTATCGACTCGATTATCGACTATCGACTCGACTATCGACTATCGACTCTACTATCGACTCGACTATCGACTATCGACTCGACTATCGACTATCGACTCGACTATCGACTATCGACTCGACTATCGACTATCGACTCGACTATCGACTATCGACTCGACTATCGACTATCGACTATCGACTATCGACTCGACTATCGACTATCGACTATCGACTATCGACTATCGACTATCGACTATCGACTATCGACTATCGACTATCGACTATCGACTATCGACTATCGACTATCGACTATCGACTATCGACTATCGACTATCGACTATCGACTATCGACTATCGACTATCGACTATCGACTATCGACTATCGACTATCGACTATCGACTATCGACTATCGACTATCGACTATCGACTATCGACTATCGACTATCGACTATCGACTATCGACTATCGACTATCGACTATCGACTATCGACTATCGACTATCGACTATCGACTATCGACTATAGACTCGACTATCGACTATCGACTATCGACTATCGACTATCGACTATCGACTATCGACTATCGACTATCGACTCGACTATCGGCTATCGACTCGACTATCGACTATCGACTCGACTATCGACTATCGACTCGATTATCGACTATCGACTATCGACTATCGACTATCGACTCGACTATCGACTATCGACTCGACTATCGGCTATCGACTCGATTATCGACTATCGACTCGACTATCGACTCGACTATCGACTATCGACTCTACTATCGACTCGACTATCGACTATCGACTCGACTATCGACTATCGACTATCGACTATCGACTATCGACTATCGACTATCGACTATCGACTATCGACTATCGACTATCGACTATCGACTATCGACTATCGACTATCGACTATCGACTATCGACTATCGACTATCGACTATCGACTATCGACTATCGACTATCGACTATCGACTATCGACTCGACTATCGACTATCGACTCGACTATCGACTATCGACTCGACTATCGACTATCGACTCGACTATCGACTATCGACTCGACTATCGACTATCGACTCGACTATCGACTATCGACTATCGACTATCGACTATCGACTATCGACTATCGACTATCGACTATCGACTATCGACTATCGACTATCGACTATCGACTATCGACTATCGACTATCGACTATCGACTATCGACTATCGACTATCGACTATCGACTATCGACTATCGACTATCGACTATCGACTATCGACTATCGACTATCGACTATCGACTATCGACTATCGACTATCGACTATCGACTATCGACTATCGACTATCGACTATCGACTATCGACTATCGACTATCGACTATCGACTATCGACTATCGACTATCGACTATCGACTATCGACTATCGACTATCGACTATCGACTATCGACTATCGACTATCGACTATCGACTATCGACTATCGACTATCGACTATCGACTATCGACTATCGACTATCGACTATCGACTATCGACTATCGACTATCGACTATCGACTATCGACTATCGACTATCGACTATCGACTATCGACTATCGACTATCGACTCGACTATCGACTATCGACTCGACTATCGACTATCGACTCGACTATCGACTATCGACTCGACTATCGACTATCGACTCGACTATCGACTATCGACTCGACTATCGACTATCGACTCGACTATCGGCTATCGACTCGATTATCGACTATCGACTCGACTATCGACTCGACTATCGACTATCGACTCTACTATCGACTCGACTATCGACTATCGACTCGACTATCGACTATCGACTCGACTATCGACTATCGACTCGACTATCGACTATCGACTCGACTATCGACTATCGACTATCGACTCGACTATCGACTATCGACTATCGACTATCGACTATCGACTATCGACTATCGACTATCGACTATCGACTATCGACTATCGACTATCGACTATCGACTATCGACTATCGACTATCGACTATCGACTATCGACTATCGACTATCGACTATCGACTATCGACTATCGACTATCGACTATCGACTATCGACTATCGACTATCGACTATCGACTATCGACTATCGACTATCGACTATCGACTATCGACTATCGACTATCGACTATCGACTACCGACTATCGACTATCGACTATCGACTATCGACTATCGACTATCGACTATCGACTATCGACTATCGACTATCGACTATCGACTATCGACTATCGACTATCGACTATCGACTATCGACTATCGACTATCGACTATCGACTATCGACTATCGACTATCGACTATCGACTATCGACTATCGACTATCGACTATCGACTATCGACTATCGACTATCGACTATCGACTATCGACTATCGACTATCGACTATCGACTATCGACTATCGACTATCGACTATCGACTATCGACTATCGACTATCGACTATCGACTATCGACTATCGACTATCGACTATCGACTATCGACTATCGACTATCGACTATCGACTATCGACTATCGACTATCGACTATCGACTATCGACTATCGACTATCGACTATCGACTATCGACTATCGACTATCGACTATCGACTATCGACTATCGACTATCGACTATCGACTATCGACTATCGACTATCGACTATCGACTATCGACTATCGACTATCGACTATCGACTATCGACTATCGACTATCGACTATCGACTATCGACTATCGACTATCGACTATCGACTATCGACTATCGACTATCGACTATCGACTATCGACTATCGACTATCGACTATCGACTATCGACTATCGACTATCGACTATCGACTATCGACTATCGACTATCGACTATCGACTATCGACTATCGACTATCGACTATCGACTATCGACTATCGACTATCGACTATCGACTATCGACTATCGACTATCGACTATCGACTATCGACTATCGACTATCGACTATCGACTATCGACTATCGACTCGACTATCGACTATCGACTCGACTATCGACTATCGACTCGACTATCGACTATCGACTCGACTATCGACTATCGACTCGACTATCGACTATCGACTCGACTATCGGCTATCGACTCGATTATCGACTATCGACTCGACTATCGACTCGACTATCGACTATCGACTCTACTATCGACTCGACTATCGACTATCGACTCGACTATCGACTATCGACTCGACTATCGACTATCGACTCGACTATCGACTATCGACTATCGACTCGACTATCGACTATCGACTATCGACTATCGACTATCGACTATCGACTATCGACTATCGACTATCGACTATCGACTATCGACTATCGACTATCGACTATCGACTATCGACTATCGACTATCGACTATCGACTATCGACTATCGACTATCGACTATCGACTATCGACTATCGACTATCGACTATCGACTATCGACTATCGACTATCGACTATCGACTATCGACTATCGACTATCGACTATCGACTATCGACTATCGACTATCGACTCGACTATCGACTATCGACTCGACTATCGACTATCGACTCGACTATCGACTATCGACTCGACTATCGACTATCGACTCGACTATCGACTATCGACTCGACTATCGACTATCGACTCGACTATCGGCTATCGACTCGATTATCGACTATCGACTCGACTATCGACTCGACTATCGACTATCGACTCTACTATCGACTCGACTATCGACTATCGACTCGACTATCGACTATCGACTCGACTATCGACTATCGACTCGACTATCGACTATCGACTATCGACTCGACTATCGACTATCGACTATCGACTATCGACTATCGACTATCGACTATCGACTATCGACTATCGACTATCGACTATCGACTATCGACTATCGACTATCGACTATCGACTATCGACTATCGACTATCGACTATCGACTATCGACTATCGACTATCGACTATCGACTATCGACTATCGACTATCGACTATCGACTATCGACTATCGACTATCGACTATCGACTATCGACTATCGACTATCGACTATCGACTATCGACTATCGACTATCGACTATCGACTATCGACTATCGACTATCGACTATCGACTATCGACTATCGACTATCGACTATCGACTATCGACTATCGACTATCGACTATCGACTATCGACTATCGACTATCGACTATCGACTATCGACTATCGACTATCGACTCGACTATCGACTATCGACTATCGACTCGACTATCGACTATCGACTCGACTATCGACTATCGACTCGACTATCGACTATCGACTCGACTATCGACTATCGACTCGATTATCGGCTATCGACTCGATTATCGACTATCGACTCGACTATCGACTCGACTATCGACTATCGACTCTACTATCGACTCGACTATCGACTATCGACTCGACTATCGACTATCGACTATCGACTATCGACTATCGACTATCGACTATCGACTCTACTATCGACTATCGACTATCGACTATTGACTATCGACTCGACTATCGACTCGACTATCGACTATCGACTCTACTATCGACTCGACTATCGACTCGACTATCGACTATCGACTCGACTATCGACTATCGACTCGACTATCGACTATCGACTATCGACTATCGACTATCGACTATCGACTATCGACTATCGACTATCGACTATCGACTATCGACTATCGACTATCGACTATCGACTATCGACTATCGACTATCGACTATCGACTATCGACTATCGACTATCGACTATCGACTATCGACTATCGACTATCGACTATCGACTATCGACTATCGACTATCGACTATCGACTATCGACTATCGACTATCGACTATCGACTATCGACTATCGACTATCGACTATCGACTATCGACTATCGACTATCGACTATCGACTATCGACTATCGACTATCGACTATCGACTATCGACTATCGACTATCGACTATCGACTATCGACTATCGACTATCGACTATCGACTATCGACTATCGACTATCGACTATCGACTATCGACTATCGACTATCGACTATCGACTATCGACTATCGACTATCGACTATCGACTATCGACTATCGACTATCGACTATCGACTATCGACTATCGACTATCGACTATCGACTATCGACTATCGACTATCGACTATCGACTATCGACTATCGACTATCGACTATCGACTATCGACTATCGACTATCGACTATCGACTATCGACTATCGACTATCGACTATCGACTATCGACTATCGACTATCGACTATCGACTATCGACTCGACTATCGACTATCGACTATCGACTCGACTATCGACTATCGACTCGACTATCGACTATCGACTCGACTATCGACTATCGACTCGACTATCGACTATCGACTCGACTATCGACTATCGACTCGACTATCGGCTATCGACTCGATTATCGACTATCGACTCGACTATCGACTCGACTATCGACTATCGACTCTACTATCGACTCGACTATCGACTATCGACTCGACTATCGACTATCGACTCGACTATCGACTATCGACTCGACTATCGACTATCGACTCGACTATCGACTATCGACTCGACTATCGACTATCGACTATCGACTATCGACTCGACTATCGACTATCGACTATCGACTATCGACTATCGACTATCGACTATCGACTATCGACTATCGACTATCGACTATCGACTATCGACTATCGACTATCGACTATCGACTATCGACTATCGACTATCGACTATCGACTATCGACTATCGACTATCGACTATCGACTATCGACTATCGACTATCGACTATCGACTATCGACTATCGACTATCGACTATCGACTATCGACTATCGACTATCGACTATCGACTATCGACTATCGACTATCGACTATCGACTATCGACTATCGACTATCGACTATCGACTATCGACTATCGACTATCGACTATCGACTATCGACTATCGACTATCGACTATCGACTATCGACTATCGACTATCGACTATCGACTATCGACTATCGACTATCGACTATCGACTATCGACTATCGACTATCGACTATCGACTATCGACTATCGACTATCGACTATCGACTATCGACTATCGACTATCGACTATCGACTATCGACTATCGACTATCGACTATCGACTATCGACTATCGACTCGACTATCGACTATCGACTATCGACTATCGACTCGACTATCGACTATCGACTCGACTATCGACTATCGACTCGACTATCGACTATCGACTCGACTATCGACTATCGACTCGACTATCGGCTATCGACTCGATTATCGACTATCGACTCGACTATCGACTCGACTATCGACTATCGACTCTACTATCGACTCGACTATCGACTATCGACTCGACTATCGACTATCGACTATCGACTATCGACTATCGACTATCGACTATCGACTCTACTATCGACTATCGACTATCTACTATTTACTATCTACTCGACTATCGACTCGACTATCGACTATCGACTCTACTATCGACTCGACTATCGACTCGACTATCGACTATCGACTCGACTATCGACTATCGACTCGACTATCGACTATCGACTATCGACTATCGACTATCGACTATCGACTATCGACTATCGACTATCGACTATCGACTATCGACTATCGACTATCGACTATCGACTATCGACTATCGACTATCGACTATCGACTATCGACTATCGACTATCGACTATCGACTATCGACTATCGACTATCGACTATCGACTATCGACTATCGACTATCGACTATCGACTATCGACTATCGACTATCGACTATCGACTATCGACTATCGACTATCGACTATCGACTATCGACTATCGACTATCGACTATCGACTATCGACTATCGACTATCGACTATCGACTATCGACTATCGACTATCGACTATCGACTATCGACTCGACTATCGACTATCGACTATCGACTCGACTATCGACTATCGACTCGACTATCGACTATCGACTCGACTATCGACTATCGACTCGACTATCGACTATCGACTCGACTATCGACTATCGACTCGACTATCGGCTATCGACTCGATTATCGACTATCGACTCGACTATCGACTCGACTATCGACTATCGACTCTACTATCGACTCGACTATCGACTATCGACTCGACTATCGACTATCGACTCGACTATCGACTATCGACTCGACTATCGACTATCGACTCGACTATCGACTATCGACTCGACTATCGACTATCGACTATCGACTATCGACTCGACTATCGACTATCGACTATCGACTATCGACTATCGACTATCGACTATCGACTATCGACTATCGACTATCGACTATCGACTATCGACTATCGACTATCGACTATCGACTATCGACTATCGACTATCGACTATCGACTATCGACTATCGACTATCGACTATCGACTATCGACTATCGACTATCGACTATCGACTATCGACTATCGACTATCGACTATCGACTATCGACTATCGACTATCGACTATCGACTATCGACTCGACTATCGACTATCGACTATCGACTCGACTATCGACTATCGACTCGACTATCGACTACCGACTCGACTATCGACTATCGACTCGACTATCGACTATCGACTCGACTATCGACTATCGACTCGACTATCGGCTATCGACTCGATTATCGACTATCGACTCGACTATCGACTATCGACTCTACTATCGACTCGACTATCGACTATCGACTCGACTATCGACTATCGACTCGACTATCGACTATCGACTCGACTATCGACTATCGACTCGACTATCGACTATCGACTCGACTATCGACTATCGACTATCGACTATCGACTCGACTATCGACTATCGACTATCGACTATCGACTATCGACTATCGACTATCGACTATCGACTATCGACTATCGACTATCGACTATCGACTATCGACTATCGACTATCGACTATCGACTATCGACTATCGACTATCGACTATCGACTATCGACTATCGACTATCGACTATCGACTATCGACTATCGACTATCGACTATCGACTATCGACTATCGACTATCGACTATCGACTATCGACTATCGACTATCGACTATCGACTATCGACTATCGACTATCGACTATCGACTATCGACTATCGACTATCGACTATCGACTATCGACTATAGACTCGACTATCGACTATCGACTATCGACTATCGACTATCGACTATCGACTATCGACTATCGACTATCGACTATCGACTCGACTATCGGCTATCGACTCGACTATCGACTATCGACTCGACTATCGACTATCGACTCGATTATCGACTATCGACTATCGACTATCGACTATCGACTCGACTATCGACTATCGACTCGACTATCGGCTATCGACTCGATTATCGACTATCGACTCGACTATCGACTCGACTATCGACTATCGACTCTACTATCGACTCGACTATCGACTATCGACTATCGACTATCGACTATCGACTATCGACTATCGACTATCGACTATCGACTATCGACTATCGACTATCGACTATCGACTATCGACTATCGACTATCGACTATCGACTATCGACTATCGACTATCGACTATCGACTATCGACTATCGACTATCGACTATCGACTATCGACTATCGACTATCGACTATCGACTATCGACTATCGACTATCGACTATCGACTATCGACTATCGACTATCGACTATCGACTATCGACTCGACTATCGACTATCGACTCGACTATCGACTATCGACTCGACTATCGACTATCGACTCGACTATCGACTATCGACTCGACTATCGACTATCGACTCGACTATCGACTATCGACTCGACTATCGACTATCGACTATCGACTATCGACTATCGACTATCGACTATCGACTATCGACTATCGACTATCGACTATCGACTATCGACTATCGACTATCGACTATCGACTATCGACTATCGACTATCGACTATCGACTATCGACTATCGACTATCGACTATCGACTATCGACTATCGACTATCGACTATCGACTATCGACTATCGACTATCGACTATCGACTATCGACTATCGACTATCGACTATCGACTATCGACTATCGACTATCGACTATCGACTATCGACTATCGACTATCGACTATCGACTATCGACTATCGACTATCGACTATCGACTATCGACTATCGACTATCGACTATCGACTATCGACTATCGACTATCGACTATCGACTATCGACTATCGACTATCGACTATCGACTATCGACTATCGACTATCGACTATCGACTATCGACTATCGACTATCGACTATCGACTATCGACTATCGACTCGACTATCGACTATCGACTCGACTATCGACTATCGACTCGACTATCGACTATCGACTCGACTATCGACTATCGACTCGACTATCGACTATCGACTCGACTATCGACTATCGACTCGACTATCGGCTATCGACTCGATTATCGACTATCGACTCGACTATCGACTCGACTATCGACTATCGACTCTACTATCGACTCGACTATCGACTATCGACTCGACTATCGACTATCGACTCGACTATCGACTATCGACTCGACTATCGACTATCGACTCGACTATCGACTATCGACTATCGACTCGACTATCGACTATCGACTATCGACTATCGACTATCGACTATCGACTATCGACTATCGACTATCGACTATCGACTATCGACTATCGACTATCGACTATCGACTATCGACTATCGACTATCGACTATCGACTATCGACTATCGACTATCGACTATCGACTATCGACTATCGACTATCGACTATCGACTATCGACTATCGACTATCGACTATCGACTATCGACTATCGACTATCGACTATCGACTATCGACTATCGACTATCGACTATCGACTATCGACTACCGACTATCGACTATCGACTATCGACTATCGACTATCGACTATCGACTATCGACTATCGACTATCGACTATCGACTATCGACTATCGACTATCGACTATCGACTATCGACTATCGACTATCGACTATCGACTATCGACTATCGACTATCGACTATCGACTATCGACTATCGACTATCGACTATCGACTATCGACTATCGACTATCGACTATCGACTATCGACTATCGACTATCGACTATCGACTATCGACTATCGACTATCGACTATCGACTATCGACTATCGACTATCGACTATCGACTATCGACTATCGACTATCGACTATCGACTATCGACTATCGACTATCGACTATCGACTATCGACTATCGACTATCGACTATCGACTATCGACTATCGACTATCGACTATCGACTATCGACTATCGACTATCGACTATCGACTATCGACTATCGACTATCGACTCGACTATCGACTCGACTATCGACTATCGACTCGACTATCGACTATCGACTCGACTATCGACTATCGACTCGACTATCGACTATCGACTCGACTATCGACTATCGACTATCGACTATCGACTATCGACTATCGACTATCGACTATCGACTATCGACTATCGACTATCGACTCGACTATCGGCTATCGACTATCGACTATCGACTATCGACTCGACTATCGACTATCGACTATCGACTATCGACTATCGAGTATCGACTATCGACTATCGACTATCGACTATCGACTATCGACTATCGACTATCGACTATCGACTATCGACTATCGACTATCGACTATCGACTATCGACTATCGACTATCGACTATCGACTATCGACTATCGACTATCGACTCTACTATCGACTATCGACTATCGACTATCGACTATCGACTCGACTATCGACTCGACTATCGACTATCGACTCTACTATCGACTCGACTATCGACTCGACTATCGACTATCGACTATCGACTCGACTATCGACTATCGACTCGACTATCGACTATCGACTATCGACTATCGACTATCGACTATCGACTATCGACTATCGACTATCGACTATCGACTATCGACTATCGACTATCGACTATCGACTATCGACTATCGACTATCGACTATCGACTATCGACTATCGACTATCGACTATCGACTATCGACTATCGACTATCGACTATCGACTATCGACTATCGACTATCGACTATCGACTATCGACTATCGACTATCGACTATCGACTATCGACTATCGACTATCGACTATCGACTATCGACTATCGACTATCGACTATCGACTATCGACTATCGACTATCGACTATCGACTATCGACTATCGACTATCGACTATCGACTATCGACTATCGACTATCGACTATCGACTATCGACTATCGACTATCGACTATCGACTATCGACTATCGACTATCGACTATCGACTATCGACTATCGACTATCGACTATCGACTATCGACTATCGACTCGACTATCGACTATCGACTCGACTATCGACTATCGACTCGACTATCGACTATCGACTCGACTATCGACTATCGACTCGACTATCGACTATCGACTCGACTATCGACTATCGACTCGACTATCGGCTATCGACTCGACTATCGACTATCGACTATCGACTATCGACTATCGACTATCGACTATCGACTCTACTATCGACTCGACTATCGACTATCGACTCGACTATCGACTATCGACTCGACTATCGACTATCGACTCGACTATCGACTATCGACTCGACTATCGACTATCGACTATCGACTCGACTATCGACTATCGACTATCGACTATCGACTATCGACTATCGACTATCGACTATCGACTATCGACTATCGACTATCGACTATCGACTATCGACTATCGACTATCGACTATCGACTATCGACTATCGACTATCGACTATCGACTATCGACTATCGACTATCGACTATCGACTATCGACTATCGACTATCGACTATCGACTATCGACTATCGACTATCGACTATCGACTATCGACTATCGACTATCGACTATCGACTATCGACTATCGATTATCGACTATCGACTATCGACTATCGACTATCGACTATCGACTATCGACTATCGACTATCGACTACCGACTATCGACTATCGACTATCGACTATCGACTATCGACTATCGACTATCGACTATCGACTATCGACTATCGACTATCGACTATCGACTATCGACTATCGACTATCGACTATCGACTATCGACTATCGACTATCGACTATCGACTATCGACTATCGACTATCGACTATCGACTATCGACTATCGACTATCGACTATCGACTATCGACTATCGACTATCGACTATCGACTCGACTATCGACTCGACTATCGACTATCGACTATCGACTCGACTATCGACTATCGACTCGACTATCGACTATCGACTCGACTATCGACTATCGACTCGACTATCGACTATCGACTCGACTATCGACTCGACTATCGGCTATCGACTCGACTATCGACTATCGACTCGACTATCGACTCGACTATCGACTCGACTATCGACTCGACTATCGACTATCGACTCGACTATCGACTATCGACTCGACTATCGACTATCGACTCGACTATCGACTATCGACTCGACTATCGACTATCGACTATCGACTATCGACTATCGACTATCGACTATCGACTATCGACTATCGACTATCGACTATCGACTCGACTATCGGCTATCGACTATCGACTATCGACTATCGACTCGACTATCGACTATCGACTATCGACTATCGACTATCGAGTATCGACTATCGACTATCGACTATCGACTATCGACTATCGACTATCGACTATCGACTATCGACTATCGACTATCGACTATCGACTATCGACTATCGACTATCGACTATCGACTATCGACTATCGACTATCGACTATCGACTCTACTATCGACTATCGACTATCGACTATCGACTATCGACTCGACTATCGACTCGACTATCGACTATCGACTCTACTATCGACTCGACTATCGACTCGACTATCGACTATCGACTATCGACTCGACTATCGACTATCGACTCGACTATCGACTATCGACTATCGACTATCGACTATCGACTATCGACTATCGACTATCGACTATCGACTATCGACTATCGACTATCGACTATCGACTATCGACTATCGACTATCGACTATCGACTATCGACTATCGACTATCGACTATCGACTATCGACTATCGACTATCGACTATCGACTATCGACTATCGACTATCGACTATCGACTATCGACTATCGACTATCGACTATCGACTATCGACTATCGACTATCGACTATCGACTATCGACTATCGACTATCGACTATCGACTATCGACTATCGACTATCGACTATCGACTATCGACTATCGACTATCGACTATCGACTATCGACTATCGACTATCGACTATCGACTATCGACTATCGACTATCGACTATCGACTATCGACTATCGACTATCGACTATCGACTATCGACTATCGACTATCGACTATCGACTATCGACTCGACTATCGACTATCGACTCGACTATCGACTATCGACTCGACTATCGACTATCGACTCGACTATCGACTATCGACTCGACTATCGACTATCGACTCGACTATCGACTATCGACTCGACTATCGGCTATCGACTCGATTATCGACTATCGACTCGACTATCGACTCGACTATCGACTATCGACTCTACTATCGACTCGACTATCGACTATCGACTCGACTATCGACTATCGACTCGACTATCGACTATCGACTCGACT
The DNA here is from genome assembly GCA_933228935.1 of Pemphredon lugubris. Lineage (NCBI taxonomy): Eukaryota > Metazoa > Arthropoda > Insecta > Hymenoptera > Crabronidae > Pemphredon > Pemphredon lugubris. Next base: position 36,288,251 of record OW121815.1, read on the forward strand.
ATCGACTATCGACTCGACTATCGACTATCGACTATCGACTCGACTATCGACTATCGACTATCGACTATCGACTATCGACTATCGACTATCGACTATCGACTATCGACTATCGACTATCGACTATCGACTATCGACTATCGACTATCGACTATCGACTATCGACTATCGACTATCGACTATCGACTATCGACTATCGACTATCGACTATCGACTATCGACTATCGACTATCGACTATCGACTATCGACTATCGACTATCGACTATCGACTATCGACTATCGACTATCGACTATCGATTATCGACTATCGACTATCGACTATCGACTATCGACTATCGACTATCGACTATCGACTATCGACTACCGACTATCGACTATCGACTATCGACTATCGACTATCGACTATCGACTATCGACTATCGACTATCGACTATCGACTATCGACTATCGACTATCGACTATCGACTATCGACTATCGACTATCGACTATCGACTATCGACTATCGACTATCGACTATCGACTATCGACTATCGACTATCGACTATCGACTATCGACTATCGACTATCGACTATCGACTATCGACTATCGACTATCGACTATCGACTATCGACTATCGACTATCGACTATCGACTATCGACTATCGACTATCGACTATCGACTATCGACTATCGACTATCGACTATCGACTATCGACTATCGACTATCGACTATCGACTATCGACTATCGACTATCGACTATCGACTATCGACTATCGACTATCGACTATCGACTATCGACTATCGACTATCGACTATCGACTATCGACTATCGACTATCGACTATCGACTATCGACTATCGACTATCGACTATCGACTATCGACTATCGACTATCGACTATCGACTATCGACTATCGACTATCGACTCGACTATCGACTATCGACTATCGACTATCGACTCGACTATCGACTATCGACTCTACTATCGACTATCGACTCGACTATCGACTATCGACTCGACTATCGACTATCGACTCGACTATCGGCTATCGACTCGATTATCGACTATCGACTCGACTATCGACTCGACTATCGACTATCGACTCTACTATCGACTCGACTATCGACTATCGACTCGACTATCGACTATCGACTATCGACTATCGACTATCGACTATCGACTATCGACTCTACTATCGACTATCGACTATCGACTATTGACTATCGACTCGACTATCGACTCGACTATCGACTATCGACTCTACTATCTACTCGACTATCGACTCGACTATCGACTATCGACTCGACTATCGACTATCGACTCGACTATCGACTATCGACTATCGACTATCGACTATCGACTATCGACTATCGACTATCGACTATCGACTATCGACTATCGACTATCGACTATCGACTATCGACTATCGACTATCGACTATCGACTATCGACTATCGACTATCGACTATCGACTATCGACTATCGACTATCGACTATCGACTATCGACTATCGACTATCGACTATCGACTATCGACTATCGACTATCGACTATCGACTATCGACTATCGACTATCGACTATCGACTATCGACTATCGACTATCGACTATCGACTATCGACTATCGACTATCGACTATCGACTATCGACTATCGACTATCGACTATCGACTATCGACTATCGACTATCGACTCGACTATCGACTATCGACTATCGACTCGACTATCGACTATCGACTCGACTATCGACTATCGACTCGACTATCGACTATCGACTCGACTATCGACTATCGACTCGACTATCGACTATCGACTCGACTATCGGCTATCGACTCGATTATCGACTATCGACTCGACTATCGACTCGACTATCGACTATCGACTCTACTATCGACTCGACTATCGACTATCGACTCGACTATCGACTATCGACTCGACTATCGACTATCGACTCGACTATCGACTATCGACTCGACTATCGACTATCGACTATCGACTATCGACTATCGACTATCGACTATCGACTATCGACTATCGACTATCGACTATCGACTATCGACTATCGACTATCGACTATCGACTATCGACTATCGACTATCGACTATCGACTATCGACTATCGACTATCGACTATCGACTATCGACTATCGACTATCGACTATCGACTATCGACTATCGACTATCGACTATCGACTATCGACTATCGACTATCGACTATCGACTATCGACTATCGACTATCGACTATCGACTATCGACTATCGACTATCGACTATCGACTATCGACTATCGACTATCGACTATCGACTATCGACTATCGACTATCGACTATCGACTATCGACTATCGACTATCGACTATCGACTATCGACTATCGACTATCGACTCGACTATCGACTATCGACTCGACTATCGACTATCGACTCGACTATCGACTATCGACTCGACTATCGACTATCGACTCGACTATCGACTATCGACTCGACTATCGACTATCGACTCGACTATCGGCTATCGACTCGATTATCGACTATCGACTCGACTATCGACTCGACTATCGACTATCGACTCTACTATCGACTCGACTATCGACTATCGACTCGACTATCGACTATCGACTCGACTATCGACTATCGACTCGACTATCGACTATCGACTCGACTATCGACTATCGACTATCGACTCGACTATCGACTATCGACTATCGACTATCGACTATCGACTATCGACTATCGACTATCGACTATCGACTATCGACTATCGACTATCGACTATCGACTATCGACTATCGACTATCGACTATCGACTATCGACTATCGACTATCGACTATCGACTATCGACTATCGACTATCGACTATCGACTATCGACTATCGACTATCGACTATCGACTATCGACTATCGACTATCGACTATCGACTATCGACTATCGACTATCGATTATCGACTATCGACTATCGACTATCGACTATCGACTATCGACTATCGACTATCGACTATCGACTACCGACTATCGACTATCGACTATCGACTATCGACTATCGACTATCGACTATCGACTATCGACTATCGACTATCGACTATCGACTATCGACTATCGACTATCGACTATCGACTATCGACTATCGACTATCGACTATCGACTATCGACTATCGACTATCGACTATCGACTATCGACTATCGACTATCGACTATCGACTATCGACTATCGACTATCGACTATCGACTATCGACTATCGACTATCGACTATCGACTATCGACTATCGACTATCGACTATCGACTATCGACTATCGACTATCGACTATCGACTATCGACTATCGACTATCGACTATCGACTATCGACTATCGACTATCGACTATCGACTATCGACTATCGACTATCGACTATCGACTATCGACTATCGACTATCGACTATCGACTATCGACTATCGACTATCGACTATCGACTATCGACTATCGACTATCGACTATCGACTATCGACTATCGACTATCGACTATCGACTATCGACTATCGACTATCGACTATCGACTATCGACTATCGACTATCGACTATCGACTATCGACTCGACTATCGACTATCGACTATCGACTATCGACTCGACTATCGACTATCGACTCGACTATCGACTATCGACTCGACTATCGACTATCGACTCGACTATCGACTATCGACTCGACTATCGGCTATCGACTCGATTATCGACTATCGACTCGACTATCGACTCGACTATCGACTATCGACTCTACTATCGACTCGACTATCGACTATCGACTCGACTATCGACTATCGACTCGACTATCGACTATCGACTATCGACTATCGACTATCGACTATCGACTATCGACTCTACTATCGACTATCGACTATCGACTATTGACTATCGACTCGACTATCGACTCGACTATCGACTATCGACTCTACTATCGACTCGACTATCGACTCGACTATCGACTATCGACTCGACTATCGACTATCGACTCGACTATCGACTATCGACTATCGACTATCGACTATCGACTATCGACTATCGACTATCGACTATCGACTATCGACTATCGACTATCGACTATCGACTATCGACTATCGACTATCGACTATCGACTATCGACTATCGACTATCGACTATCGACTATCGACTATCGACTATCGACTATCGACTATCGACTATCGACTATCGACTATCGACTATCGACTATCGACTATCGACTATCGACTATCGACTATCGACTATCGACTATCGACTATCGACTATCGACTATCGACTATCGACTATCGACTATCGACTATCGACTATCGACTATCGACTATCGACTATCGACTATCGACTATCGACTATCGACTATCGACTATCGACTATCGACTATCGACTATCGACTATCGACTATCGACTATCGACTATCGACTATCGACTCGACTATCGACTATCGACTATCGACTCGACTATCGACTATCGACTCGACTATCGACTATCGACTCGACTATCGACTATCGACTCGACTATCGACTATCGACTCGACTATCGACTATCGACTCGACTATCGGCTATCGACTCGATTATCGACTATCGACTCGACTATCGACTCGACTATCGACTATCGACTCTACTATCGACTCGACTATCGACTATCGACTCGACTATCGACTATCGACTCGACTATCGACTATCGACTCGACTATCGACTATCGACTCGACTATCGACTATCGACTCGACTATCGACTATCGACTATCGACTATCGACTCGACTATCGACTATCGACTATCGACTATCGACTATCGACTATCGACTATCGACTATCGACTATCGACTATCGACTATCGACTATCGACTATCGACTATCGACTATCGACTATCGACTATCGACTATCGACTATCGACTATCGACTATCGACTATCGACTATCGACTATCGACTATCGACTATCGACTATCGACTATCGACTATCGACTATCGACTATCGACTCGACTATCGACTATCGACTATCGACTCGACTATCGACTATCGACTCGACTATCGACTATCGACTCGACTATCGACTATCGACTCGACTATCGACTATCGACTCGACTATCGACTATCGACTCGACTATCGGCTATCGACTCGATTATCGACTATCGACTCGACTATCGACTCGACTATCGACTATCGACTCGACTATCGACTATCGACTCGACTATCGACTATCGACTCGACTATCGACTATCGACTCGACTATCGACTATCGACTCGACTATCGACTATCGACTCGACTATCGACTATCGACTATCGACTATCGACTCGACTATCGACTATCGACTATCGACTATCGACTATCGACTATCGACTATCGACTATCGACTATCGACTATCGACTATCGACTATCGACTATCGACTATCGACTATCGACTATCGACTATCGACTATCGACTATCGACTATCGACTATCGACTATCGACTATCGACTATCGACTATCGACTATCGACTATCGACTATCGACTATCGACTATCGACTATCGACTATCGACTATCGACTATCGACTATCGACTATCGACTATCGACTATCGACTATCGACTATCGACTATCGACTATAGACTCGACTATCGACTATCGACTATCGACTATCGACTATCGACTATCGACTATCGACTATCGACTATCGACTATCGACTATCGACTATCGACTCGACTATCGGCTATCGACTCGACTATCGACTATCGACTCGACTATCGACTATCGACTCGATTATCGACTATCGACTATCGACTATCGACTATCGACTCGACTATCGACTATCGACTCGACTATCGGCTATCGACTCGATTATCGACTATCGACTCGACTATCGACTCGACTATCGACTATCGACTCTACTATCGACTCGACTATCGACTATCGACTCGACTATCGACTATCGACTCGACTATCGACTATCGACTCGACTATCGACTATCGACTCGACTATCGACTATCGACTCGACTATCGACTATCGACTATCGACTCGACTATCGACTATCGACTATCGACTATCGACTATCGACTATCGACTATCGACTATCGACTATCGACTATCGACTATCGACTATCGACTATCGACTATCGACTATCGACTATCGACTATCGACTATCGACTATCGACTATCGACTATCGACTATCGACTATCGACTATCGACTATCGACTATCGACTATCGACTATCGACTATCGACTATCGACTATCGACTATCGACTATCGACTATCGACTATCGACTATCGACTATCGACTATCGACTCGACTATCGACTATCGACTCGACTATCGACTATCGACTCGACTATCGACTATCGACTCGACTATCGACTATCGACTCGACTATCGACTATCGACTCGACTATCGACTATCGACTATCGACTATCGACTATCGACTATCGACTATCGACTATCGACTATCGACTATCGACTATCGACTATCGACTATCGACTATCGACTATCGACTATCGACTATCGACTATCGACTATCGACTATCGACTATCGACTATCGACTATCGACTATCGACTATCGACTATCGACTATCGACTATCGACTATCGACTATCGACTATCGACTATCGACTATCGACTATCGACTATCGACTATCGACTATCGACTATCGACTATCGACTATCGACTATCGACTATCGACTATCGACTATCGACTATCGACTATCGACTATCGACTATCGACTATCGACTATCGACTATCGACTATCGACTATCGACTATCGACTATCGACTATCGACTATCGACTATCGACTATCGACTATCGACTATCGACTATCGACTATCGACTATCGACTATCGACTATCGACTATCGACTATCGACTATCGACTATCGACTATCGACTATCGACTATCGACTCGACTATCGACTATCGACTCGACTATCGACTATCGACTCGACTATCGACTATCGACTGGACTATCGACTATCGACTCGACTATCGACTATCGACTCGACTATCGACTATCGACTCGACTATCGGCTATCGACTCGATTATCGACTATCGACTCGACTATCGACTCGACTATCGACTATCGACTCTACTATCGACTCGACTATCGACTATCGACTCGACTATCGACTATCGACTCGACTATCGACTATCGACTCGACTATCGACTATCGACTCGACTATCGACTATCGACTATCGACTCGACTATCGACTATCGACTATCGACTATCGACTATCGACTATCGACTATCGACTATCGACTATCGACTATCGACTATCGACTATCGACTATCGACTATCGACTATCGACTATCGACTATCGACTATCGACTATCGACTATCGACTATCGACTATCGACTATCGACTATCGACTATCGACTATCGACTATCGACTATCGACTATCGACTATCGACTATCGACTATCGACTATCGACTATCGACTATCGACTATCGACTATCGACTATCGACTATCGACTATCGACTATCGACTACCGACTATCGACTATCGACTATCGACTATCGACTATCGACTATCGACTATCGACTATCGACTATCGACTATCGACTATCGACTATCGACTATCGACTATCGACTATCGACTATCGACTATCGACTATCGACTATCGACTATCGACTATCGACTATCGACTATCGACTATCGACTATCGACTATCGACTATCGACTATCGACTATCGACTATCGACTATCGACTATCGACTATCGACTATCGACTATCGACTATCGACTATCGACTATCGACTATCGACTATCGACTCGACTATCGACTATCGACTATCGACTCGACTATCGACTATCGACTCGACTATCGACTATCGACTCGACTATCGACTATCGACTCGACTATCGACTATCGACTCGACTATCGGCTATCGACTCGATTATCGACTATCGACTCGACTATCGACTCGACTATCGACTATCGACTCTACTATCGACTCGACTATCGACTATCGACTCGACTATCGACTATCGACTATCGACTATCGACTATCGACTATCGACTCTACTATCGACTATCGACTATCGACTATTGACTATCGACTCGACTATCGACTCGACTATCGACTATCGACTCTACTATCGACTCGACTATCGACTCGACTATCGACTATCGACTCGACTATCGACTATCGACTATCGACTATCGACTATCGACTATCGACTATCGACTATCGACTATCGACTATCGACTATCGACTATCGACTATCGACTATCGACTATCGACTATCGACTATCGACTATCGACTATCGACTATCGACTATCGACTATCGACTATCGACTATCGACTATCGACTATCGACTATCGACTATCGACTATCGACTATCGACTATCGACTATCGACTATCGACTATCGACTATCGACTATCGACTATCGACTATCGACTATCGACTATCGACTATCGACTATCGACTATCGACTATCGACTATCGACTATCGACTATCGACTATCGACTATCGACTATCGACTATCGACTATCGACTATCGACTATCGACTATCGACTATCGACTATCGACTATCGACTATCGACTATCGACTATCGACTATCGACTATCGACTATCGACTATCGACTATCGACTATCGACT
>OW121815.1:36297012-36378109 GCA_933228935.1 Pemphredon lugubris
CGACTATCGACTATCGACTATCGACTATCGACTATCGACTATCGACTATCGACTATCGACTATCGACTATCGACTATCGACTATCGACTATCGACTATCGACTATCGACTATCGACTATCGACTATCGACTATCGACTATCGACTATCGACTATCGACTATCGACTATCGACTATCGACTATCGACTATCGACTATCGACTATCGACTATCGACTATCGACTATCGACTATCGACTATCGACTATCGACTATCGACTATCGACTATCGACTATCGACTATCGACTATCGACTATCGACTATCGACTATCGACTATCGACTATCGACTATCGACTATCGACTATCGACTCGACTCGACTATCGACTCGACTATCGACTCGACTATCGACTCGACTATCGACTCGACTATCGACTCGACTATCGACTCGACTATCGATTCGACTATCGACTATCGACTCGACTATCGACTCGACTCGACTATCGACTCGACTCGACTATCGACTCGACTATCGACTCGACTATCGACTCGACTCGACTATCGACTCGACTATCCACTCGACTCGACTATCCACTCGACTCGACTATCGACTCGACTCGACTATCGACTCGACTATCGACTCGACTATCGACTCGACTATCGACTATCGACTATCGACTATCGACTATCGACTATCGACTATCGACTATCGACTATCGACTATCGACTATCGACTATCGACTATCGACTATCGACTATCGACTATCGACTATCGACTATCGACTATCGACTATCGACTATCGACTCGACTCGACTATCGACTCGACTATCGACTCGACTATCGACTCGACTATCGACTCGACTATCGACTCGACTATCGACTCGACTATCGATTCGACTATCGACTATCGACTCGACTATCGACTCGACTCGACTATCGACTCGACTCGACTATCGACTCGACTATCGACTCGACTATCGACTCGACTATCGACTCGACTCGACTATCGACTCGACTATCCACTCGACTCGACTATCCACTCGACTCGACTATCGACTCGACTCGACTATCGACTCGACTATCGACTCGACTATCGACTCGACTATCGACTATCGACTATCGACTATCGACTATCGACTATCGACTATCGACTCGACTATCGACTCGACTATCGACTCGACTATCGACTCGACTCGACTATCGACTCGACTATCGACTCGACTCGACTATCGACTCGACTCGACTATCGACTCGACTCGACTATAGACTCGACTATCGACTCGACTATCGATTCGACTATCGACTATCGACTCGACTATCGACTCGACTATCGACTATCCACTATCGACTATCGACTATCGACTATCGACTATCGACTATCGACTATCGACTATCGACTATCGACTATCGACTATCGACTATCGACTATCGACTATCGACTTTCGACTATCGACTATCGACTATCGACTATCGACTATCGACTATCGACTATCGACTATCGACTATCGACTATCGACTATCGACTATCGACTATCGACTATCGACTATCGACTATCGACTATCGACTATCGACTATCGACTATCGACTATCGACTATCGACTATCGACTATCGACTATCGACTATCGACTATCGACTATCGACTATCGACTATCGACTATCGACTATCGACTATCGACTATCGACTATCGACTATCGACTCGACTATCGACTCGACTATCGACTCGACTATCGACTCGACTCGACTATCGACTCGACTATCCACTCGACTCGACTATCCACTCGACTCGACTATCGACTCGACTCGACTATCGACTCGACTATCGACTCGACTATCGACTCGACTATCGACTATCGACTATCGACTATCGACTATCGACTATCGACTATCGACTCGACTATCGACTCGACTATCGACTCGACTATCGACTCGACTATCGACTCGACTATCGACTCGACTATCGACTCGACTATCGACTCGACTATCGACTCGACTATCGACTCGACTATCGATTCGACTATCGACTATCGACGCGACTATCGACTCGACTATCGACTCGACTATCGACTCGACTCGACTATCGACTCGACTATCGACTCGACTCGACTATCGACTCGACTATCGACTCGACTCGACTATCGACTCGACTCGACTATCGACTCGACTATCGACTCGACTCGACTATCGACTCGACTATCGACTCGACTATCGACTCGACTCGACTATCGACTCGACTATCGACTCGACTCGACTCGACTATCGACTCGACTATCGACTCGACTCGACTCGACTATCGACTCGACTCGACTATCGACTCGACTATCGACTCGACTATCGACTCGACTCCACTATCGACTCGACTATCGACTCGACTCGACTATCGACTCGACTCGACTATCGACTCGACTATCGACTCGACTATCGACTCGACTCGACTATCGACTCGACTATCGACTCGACTCGACTATCGACTCGACTCGACTATCGACTCGACTATCGACTCGACTATCGACTCGACTCGACTATCGACTCGACTATCGACTCGACTATCGACTCGACTATCGACTCGACTCGACTCGACTATCGACTCGACTCGACTATCGACTCGACTCGACTATCGACTCGACTATCGACTCGACTCGACTATCGACTCGACTATCGACTCTACTCGACTATCGACTCGACTCGACTATCGACTCGACTATCGACTCGACTCGACTATCGACTCGACTCGACTATCGACTCGACTCGACTATCGACTCGACTATCGACTCGACTATCGACTCGACTATCGACTCGACTATCGACTCGACTATCGACTCGACTATCGACTATCGACTCGACTATCGACTCGACTATCGACTCGACTATCGACTCGACTATCGACTCGACTATCGACTCGACTATCGACTCGACTATCGATTCGACTATCGACTATCGACTCGACTATCGACTCGACTATCGACTATCCACTATCGACTATCGACTATCGACTATCGACTATCGACTATCGACTATCGACTATCGACTATCGACTATCGACTATCGACTATCGACTATCGACTATCGACTATCGACTATCGACTATCGACTATCGACTATCGACTATCGACTATCGACTATCGACTATCGACTATCGACTATCGACTATCGACTATCGACTATCGACTATCGACTCGACTCGACTATCGACTCGACTATCGACTCGACTCGACTATCGACTCGACTATCGACTCGACTATCGACTCGACTCGACTATCGACTCGACTCGACTATCGACTCGACTCGACTATCGACTCGACTATCCACTCGACTCGACTATCGACTCGACTCGACTATCGACTCGACTATCGACTCGACTATCGACTCGACTATCGACTATCGACTATCGACTATCGACTATCGACTATCGACAATCGACTATCGACTATCGACTATCGACTCGACTATCGACTCGACTATCGACTCGACTCGACTATCGACTCGACTATCGACTCGACTATCGACTCGACTCGACTATCGACTCGACTATCGACTCGACTATCGACTATCGACTATCGACTATCGACTATCGACTATCGACTATCGACTATCGACTATCGACTATCGACTATCGACTATCGACTATCGACTATCGACTATCGACTATCGACTATCGACTATCGACTATCGACTATCGACTATCGACTATCGACTATCGACTATCGACTATCGACTATCGACTATCGACTATCGACTATCGACTATCGACTATCGACTATCGACTATCGACTATCGACTATCGACTATCGACTATCGACTATCGACTATCGACTATCGACTATCGACTCGACTCGACTATCGACTCGACTATCGACTCGACTATCGACTCGACTCGACTATCGACTCGACTATCGACTCGACTATCGACTCGACTCGACTATCGACTCGACTCGACTATCGACTCGACTCGACTATCGACTCGACTCGACTATCGACTCGACTCGACTATCGACTCGACTCGACTATCGACTCGACTCGACTATCGACTCGACTATCCACTCGACTCGACTATCGACTCGACTCGACTATCGACTCGACTATCGACTCGACTATCGATTCGACTATCGACTATCGACTATCGACTATCGACTATCGACTATCGACTATCGACTATCGACTATCGACTATCGACTCGACTATCGACTCGACTATCGACTCGACTATCGACTCGACTCGACTATCGACTCGACTATCGACTCGACTATCGACTCGACTCGACTATCGACTCGACTATCGACTATCGACTATCGACTATCGACTATCGACTATCGACTATCGACTATCGACTATCGACTATCGACTATCGACTATCGACTATCGACTATCGACTATCGACTATCGACTATCGACTCGACTATCGACTCAACTATCGACTCGACTATCGACTCGACTATCGATTCGACTATCGACTATCGACTCGACTATCGACTCGACTATCGACTCGACTATCGACTCGACTCGACTATCGACTCGACTATCGACTCGACTCGACTATCGACTCGACTCGACTATAGACTCGACTATCGACTCGACTATCGATTCGACTATCGACTATCGACTCGACTATCGACTCGACTATCGACTATCCACTATCGACTATCGACTATCGACTATCGACTATCGACTATCGACTATCGACTATCGACTATCGACTATCGACTATCGACTATCGACTATCGACTATCGACTATCGACTACCGACTATCGACTATCGACTATCGACTCGACTATCGACTCGACTCGACTATCGACTCGACTATCGACTCGACTATCGACTCGACTATCGACTCGACTATCGACTCGACTATCGACTCGACTATCGACTCGACTATCGACTCGACTATCGATTCGACTATCGACTATCGACTCGACTATCGACTATCGACTATCGACTATCGACTATCGACTATCGACTATCGACTATCGACTATCGACTATCGACTATCGACTATCGACTATCGACTATCGACTATCGACTGTCGACTATCGACTATCGACTATCGACTATCGACTATCGACTATCGACTATCGACTATCGACTATCGACTATCGACTATCGACTATCGACTATCGACTATCGACTATCGACTATCGACTATCGACTATCGACTATCGACTATCGACTATCGACTATCGACTATCGACTATCGACTATCGACTATCGACTATCGACTATCGACTATCGACTATCGACTATCGACTATCGACTATCGACTATCGACTATCGACTATCGACTATCGACTATCGACTATCGACTATCGACTCGACTCGACTATCGACTCGACTATCGACTCGACTATCGACTCGACTATCGACTCGACTATCGACTCGACTATCGACTCGACTATCGATTCGACTATCGACTATCGACTCGACTATCGACTCGACTCGACTATCGACTCGACTCGACTATCGACTCGACTATCGACTCGACTATCGACTCGACTCGACTATCGACTCGACTATCCACTCGACTCGACTATCCACTCGACTCGACTATCGACTCGACTCGACTATCGACTCGACTATCGACTCGACTATCGACTCGACTATCGACTATCGACTATCGACTATCGACTATCGACTATCGACTATCGACTATCGACTATCGACTATCGACTATCGACTATCGACTATCGACTATCGACTATCGACTATCGACTATCGACTATCGACTCGACTCGACTATCGACTCGACTCGACTATCGACTCGACTATCGACTCGACTATCGACTCGACTATCGACTCGACTATCGACTCGACTATCGACTCGACTATCGATTCGACTATCGACTATCGACTCGACTATCGACTCGACTCGACTATCGACTCGACTCGACTATCGACTCGACTATCGACTCGACTATCGACTCGACTATCGACTCGACTCGACTATCGACTCGACTATCCACTCGACTCGACTATCCACTCGACTCGACTATCGACTCGACTCGACTATCGACTCGACTATCGACTCGACTATCGACTCGACTATCGACTATCGACTATCGACTATCGACTATCGACTATCGACTATCGACTCGACTATCGACTCGACTATCGACTCGACTATCGACTCGACTCGACTATCGACTCGACTATCGACTCGACTCGACTATCGACTCGACTCGACTATCGACTCGACTCGACTATAGACTCGACTATCGACTCGACTATCGATTCGACTATCGACTATCGACTCGACTATCGACTCGACTATCGACTATCCACTATCGACTATCGACTATCGACTATCGACTATCGACTATCGACTATCGACTATCGACTATCGACTATCGACTATCGACTATCGACTATCGACTATCGACTATCGACTATCGACTATCGACTATCGACTATCGACTATCGACTATCGACTATCGACTATCGACTATCGACTATCGACTATCGACTATCGACTATCGACTATCGACTATCGACTATCGACTATCGACTATCGACTATCGACTATCGACTATCGACTATCGACTATCGACTATCGACTATCGACTATCGACTATCGACTATCGACTATCGACTATCGACTATCGACTATCGACTATCGACTCGACTATCGACTCGACTATCGACTCGACTATCGACTCGACTCGACTATCGACTCGACTATCCACTCGACTCGACTATCCACTCGACTCGACTATCGACTCGACTCGACTATCGACTCGACTATCGACTCGACTATCGACTCGACTATCGACTATCGACTATCGACTATCGACTATCGACTATCGACTATCGACTCGACTATCGACTCGACTATCGACTCGACTATCGACTCGACTCGACTATCGACTCGACTATCGACTCGACTCGACTATCGACTCGACTCGACTATCGACTCGACTCGACTATAGACTCGACTATCGACTCTACTATCGATTCGACTATCGACTATCGACTCGACTATCGACTCGACTATCGACTATCCACTATCGACTATCGACTATCGACTATCGACTATCGACTATCGACTATCGACTATCGACTATCGACTATCGACTATCGACTATCGACTATCGACTATCGACTATCGACTATCGACTATCGACTATCGACTATCGACTATCGACTATCGACTATCGACTATCGACTATCGACTATCGACTATCGACTATCGACTATCGACTATCGACTATCGACTATCGACTATCGACTATCGACTATCGACTATCGACTATCGACTATCGACTATCGACTATCGACTATCGACTATCGACTATCGACTATCGACTATCGACTATCGACTATCGACTATCGACTATCGACTATCGACTATCGACTATCGACTATCGACTATCGACTATCGACTATCGACTATCGACTATCGACTATCGACTATCGACTATCGACTATCGACTATCGACTATCGACTATCGACTATCGACTATCGACTATCGACTATCGACTATCGACTATCGACTATCGACTATCGACTATCGACTATCGACTATCGACTATCGACTATCGACTATCGACTATCGACTATCGACTATCGACTATCGACTATCGACTATCGACTATCGACTATCGACTATCGACTATCGACTATCGACTATCGACTATCGACTATCGACTATCGACTCGACTCGACTATCGACTCGACTATCGACTCGACTATCGACTCGACTCGACTATCGACTCGACTCGACTATCGACTCGACTCGACTATCGACTCGACTATCGACTCGACTATCGACTCGACTATCGACTCAACTATCGACTCGACTATCGACTCGACTATCGATTCGACTATCGACTATCGACTCGACTATCGACTCGACTATCGACTCGACTATCGACTCGACTATCGACTCGACTCGACTATCGACTCGACTCGACTATCGACTCGACTCGACTATCGACTCGACTCGACTATCGACTCGACTCGACTATAGACTCGACTATCGACTCGACTATCGATTCGACTATCGACTATCGACTCGACTATCGACTCGACTATCGACTATCCACTATCGACTATCGACTATCGACTATCGACTATCGACTATCGACTATCGACTATCGACTATCGACTATCGACTATCGACTATCGACTATCGACTATCGACTATCGACTATCGACTATCGACTATCGACTATCGACTATCGACTATCGACTATCGACTATCGACTATCGACTATCGACTATCGACTATCGACTATCGACTATCGACTATCGACTATCGACTATCGACTATCGACTATCGACTATCGACTATCGACTATCGACTATCGACTATCGACTATCGACTATCGACTATCGACTATCGACTATCGACTATCGACTATCGACTATCGACTATCGACTATCGACTATCGACTATCGACTATCGACTATCGACTATCGACTATCGACTATCGACTATCGACTATCGACTATCGACTATCGACTATCGACTATCGACTATCGACTATCGACTATCGACTATCGACTATCGACTATCGACTATCGACTATCGACTATCGACTATCGACTATCGACTATCGACTATCGACTATCGACTATCGACTATCGACTATCGACTATCGACTATCGACTATCGACTATCGACTATCGACTATCGACTATCGACTATCGACTATCGACTATCGACTATCGACTATCGACTATCGACTATCGACTCGACTCGACTATCGACTCGACTATCGACTCGACTATCGACTCGACTCGACTATCGACTCGACTCGACTATCGACTCGACTCGACTATCGACTCGACTATCGACTCGACTATCGACTCGACTATCGACTCAACTATCGACTCGACTATCGACTCGACTATCGATTCGACTATCGACTATCGACTCGACTATCGACTCGACTATCGACTCGACTATCGACTCGACTATCGACTCGACTCGACTATCGACTCGACTCGACTATCGACTCGACTCGACTATCGACTCGACTCGACTATCGACTCGACTCGACTATAGACTCGACTATCGACTCGACTATCGATTCGACTATCGACTATCGACTCGACTATCGACTCGACTATCGACTATCCACTATCGACTATCGACTATCGACTATCGACTATCGACTATCGACTATCGACTATCGACTATCGACTATCGACTATCGACTATCGACTATCGACTATCGACTATCGACTATCGACTATCGACTATCGACTATCGACTCGACTATCGACTCGACTATCGACTCGACTATCGACTCGACTATCGACTATCGACTATCGACTATCGACTATCGACTATCGACTATCGACTATCGACTATCGACTATCGACTCGACTCGACTATCGACTGGACTATCGACTCGACTCGACTATCGACTCGACTATCGACTCGACTATCGACTCGACTCGACTATCGACTCGACTCGACTATCGACTCGACTCGACTATCGACTCGACTATCGACTCGACTATCGACTCGACTATCGACTCAACTATCGACTCGACTATCGACTCGACTATCGATTCGACTATCGACTATCGACTCGACTATCGACTCGACTATCGACTCGACTATCGACTCGACTCGACTATCGACTCGACTATCGACTCGACTCGACTATCGACTCGACTCGACTATCGACTCGACTCGACTATAGACTCGACTATCGACTCGACTATCGATTCGACTATCGACTATCGACTCGACTATCGACTCGACTATCGACTATCCACTATCGACTATCGACTATCGACTATCGACTATCGACTATCGACTATCGACTATCGACTATCGACTATCGACTATCGACTATCGACTATCGACTATCGACTATCGACTACCGACTATCGACTATCGACTATCGACTCGACTATCGACTCGACTCGACTATCGACTCGACTATCGACTCGACTATCGACTATCGACTATCGACTATCGACTATCGACTATCGACTATCGACTATCGACTATCGACTATCGACTATCGACTATCGACTATCGACTATCGACTCGACTATCGACTCGACTATCGACTCGACTATCGACTCGACTCGACTATCGACTCGACTATCGACTCGACTCGACTATCGACTCGACTATCGACTCGACTATCGACTATCGACTATCGACTATCGACTATCGACTATCGACTATCGACTATCGACTATCGACTATCGACTATCGACTATCGACTATCGACTCGACTATCGACTCAACTATCGACTCGACTATCGACTCGACTATCGATTCGACTATCGACTATCGACTCGACTATCGACTCGACTATCGACTCGACTATCGACTCGACTCGACTATCGACTCGACTATCGACTCGACTCGACTATCGACTCGACTCGACTATCGACTCGACTCGACTATCGACTCGACTCGACTATAGACTCGACTATCGACTCGACTATCGATTCGACTATCGACTATCGACTCGACTATCGACTCGACTATCGACTATCCACTATCGACTATCGACTATCGACTATCGACTATCGACTATCGACTATCGACTATCGACTATCGACTATCGACTATCGACTATCGACTATCGACTATCGACTACCGACTATCGACTATCGACTATCGACTCGACTATCGACTCGACTCGACTATCGACTCGACTATCGACTCGACTATCGACTCGACTATCGACTCGACTATCGACTCGACTATCGACTCGACTCGACTATCGACTCGACTATCGACTCGACTATCGACTCGACTCGACTATCGACTCGACTCGACTATCGACTCGACTATCGACTCGACTATCGACTCGACTATCGACTCAACTATCGACTCGACTATCGACTCGACTATCGATTCGACTATCGACTATCGACTCGACTATCGACTCGACTATCGACTCGACTATCGACTTGACTCGACTATCGACTCGACTATCGACTCGACTCGACTATCGACTCGACTCGACTATCGACTCGACTCGACTATAGACTCGACTATCGACTCGACTATCGATTCGACTATCGACTATCGACTCGACTATCGACTCGACTATCGACTATCCACTATCGACTATCGACTATCGACTATCGACTATCGACTATCGACTATCGACTATCGACTATCGACTATCGACTATCGACTATCGACTATCGACTATCGACTATCGACTACCGACTATCGACTATCGACTATCGACTCGACTATCGACTCGACTCGACTATCGACTCGACTATCGACTCGACTATCGACTCGACTATCGACTCGACTATCGACTCGACTATCGACTCGACTATAGACTCGACTATCGATTCGACTATCGACTATCGACTCGACTATCGACTCGACTCGACTATCGACTCGACTCGACTATCGACTCGACTATCGACTCGACTATCGACTCGACTCGACTATCGACTCGACTATCCACTCGACTCGACTATCGACTATCGACTATCGACTATCGACTATCGACTATCGACTATCGACTATCGACTATCGACTATCGACTATCGACTATCGACTATCGACTATCGACTATCGACTATCGACTATCGACTATCGACTATCGACTATCGACTATCGACTATCGACTATCGACTATCGACTATCGACTATCGACTATCGACTATCGACTATCGACTATCGACTATCGACTATCGACTATCGACTATCGACTATCGACTATCGACTATCGACTATCGACTATCGACTCGACTATCGACTCGACTATCGACTCGACTATCGACTCGACTCGACTATCGACTCGACTATCGACTCGACTCGACTATCGACTCGACTATCGACTATCGACTATCGACTATCGACTATCGACTATCGACTATCGACTATCGACTATCGACTATCGACTATCGACTATCGACTATCGACTATCGACTATCGACTATCGACTATCGACTATCGACTATCGACTATCGACTATCGACTATCGACTATCGACTACCGACTATCGACTATCGACTATCGACTCGACTATCGACTCGACTCGACTATCGACTCGACTCGACTATCGACTCGACTATCGACTCGACTATCGACTCGACTATCGACTCAACTATCGACTCGACTATCGACTCGACTATCGATTCGACTATCGACTATCGACTCGACTATCGACTCGACTATCGACTCGACTATCGACTCGACTCGACTATCGACTCGACTATCGACTCGACTCGACTATCGACTCGACTCGACTATAGACTCGACTATCGACTCGACTCGACTATCGACTCGACTCGACTCGACTATCGACTCGACTATCGACTCGACTATCGACTCGACTATCGACTCGACTATCGACTATCGACTATCGACTATCGACTATCGACTATCGACTATCGACTATCGACTATCGACTATCGACTATCGACTATCGACTATCGACTATCGACTATCGACTATCGACTATCGACTATCGACTATCGACTATCGACTATCGACTATCGACTCGACTCGACTATCGACTCGACTATCGACTCGACTATCGACTCGACTATCGATTCGACTATCGACTATCGACTCGACTATCGACTCGACTCGACTATCGACTCGACTCGACTATCGACTCGACTATCGACTCGACTATCGACTCGACTCGACTATCGACTCGACTCGACTATCGACTCGACTATCCACTCGACTCGACTATCCACTCGACTCGACTATCGACTCGACTCGACTATCGACTCGACTATCGACTATCGACTATCGACTATCGACTATCGACTATCGACTATCGACTATCGACTATCGACTATCGACTATCGACTATCGACTATCGACTATCGACTATCGACTATCGACTATCGACTATCGACTATCGACTATCGACTATCGACTCGACTATCGACTCGACTATCGACTCGACTATCGACTCGACTATCGACTCGACTATCGATTCGACTATCGACTATCGACTCGACTATCGACTCGACTATCGACTCGACTATCGACTCGACTCGACTATCGACTCGACTATCGACTCGACTATCGACTCGACTATCGACTCGACTATCGACTCGACTCGACTATCGACTCGACTATCGACTCGACTATCGACTCGACTCGACTATCGACTCGACTATCGACTCGACTATCGACTCGACTATCGACTCGACTATCGACTCGACTATCGACTCGACTATCGACTCGACTATCGACTCGACTATCGACTCGACTATCGATTCGACTATCGACTATCGACTCGACTATCGACTCGACTCGACTATCGACTCGACTCGACTATCGACTCGACTATCGACTCGACTATCGACTCGACTCGACTATCGACTCGACTATCCACTCGACTCGACTATCGACTCGACTCGACTATCGACTCGACTATCGACTCGACTATCGACTCGACTATCGACTATCGACTATCGACTATCGACTATCGACTATCGACTATCGACTATCGACTATCGACTACCGACTATCGACTATCGACTATCGACTCGACTATCGACTCGACTCGACTATCGACTCGACTATCGACTCGACTATCGACTATCGACTATCGACTATCGACTATCGACTATCGACTATCGACTATCGACTATCGACTATCGACTATCGACTATCGACTATCGACTATCGACTATCGACTATCGACTATCGACTATCGACTATCGACTCGACTATCGACTCGACTATCGACTCGACTATCGACTCGACTCGACTATCGACTCGACTATCGACTCGACTCGACTATCGACTCGACTATCGACTCGACTATCGACTATCGACTATCGATTCGACTATCGACTATCGACTCGACTATCGACTCGACTATCGACTCGACTATCGACTCGACTCGACTATCGACTCGACTATCGACTCGACTATCGACTCGACTATCGACTCGACTATCGACTCGACTCGACTATCGACTCGACTATCGACTCGACTATCGACTCGACTCGACTATCGACTCGACTATCGACTCGACTATCGACTCGACTATCGACTCGACTATCGACTCGACTATCGACTCGACTATCGACTCGACTATCGACTCGACTATCGACTCGACTATCGATTCGACTATCGACTATCGACTCGACTATCGACTCGACTCGACTATCGACTCGACTCGACTATCGACTCGACTATCGACTCGACTATCGACTCGACTCGACTATCGACTCGACTATCCACTCGACTCGACTATCGACTCGACTCGACTATCGACTCGACTATCGACTCGACTATCGACTCGACTATCGACTATCGACTATCGACTATCGACTATCGACTATCGACTATCGACTATCGACTATCGACTACCGACTATCGACTATCGACTATCGACTCGACTATCGACTCGACTCGACTATCGACTCGACTATCGACTCGACTATCGACTATCGACTATCGACTATCGACTATCGACTATCGACTATCGACTATCGACTATCGACTATCGACTATCGACTATCGACTATCGACTATCGACTATCGACTATCGACTATCGACTATCGACTATCGACTCGACTATCGACTCGACTATCGACTCGACTATCGACTCGACTCGACTATCGACTCGACTATCGACTCGACTCGACTATCGACTCGACTATCGACTCGACTATCGACTATCGACTATCGACTATCGACTATCGACTATCGACTATCGACTATCGACTATCGACTATCGACTATCGACTATCGACTATCGACTATCGACTATCGACTATCGACTATCGACTATCGACTCGACTATCGACTCAACTATCGACTCGACTATCGACTCGACTATCGATTCGACTATCGACTATCGACTCGACTATCGACTCGACTATCGACTCGACTATCGACTCGACTCGACTATCGACTCGACTATCGACTCGACTCGACTATCGACTCGACTCGACTATCGACTCGACTCGACTATCGACTCGACTCGACTATAGACTCGACTATCGACTCGACTATCGATTCGACTATCGACTATCGACTCGACTATCGACTCGACTATCGACTATCCACTATCGACTATCGACTATCGACTATCGACTATCGACTATCGACTATCGACTATCGACTATCGACTATCGACTATCGACTATCGACTATCGACTATCGACTACCGACTATCGACTATCGACTATCGACTCGACTATCGACTCGACTCGACTATCGACTCGACTATCGACTCGACTATCGACTCGACTATCGACTCGACTATCGACTCGACTATCGACTCGACTATCGACTCGACTCGACTATCGACTCGACTATCGACTCGACTATCGACTCGACTCGACTATCGACTCGACTCGACTATCGACTCGACTCGACTATCGACTCGACTATCGACTCGACTATCGACTCGACTATCGACTCAACTATCGACTCGACTATCGACTCGACTATCGATTCGACTATCGACTATCGACTCGACTATCGACTCGACTATCGACTCGACTATCGACTTGACTCGACTATCGACTCGACTATCGACTCGACTCGACTATCGACTCGACTCGACTATCGACTCGACTCGACTATAGACTCGACTATCGACTCGACTATCGATTCGACTATCGACTATCGACTCGACTATCGACTCGACTATCGACTATCCACTATCGACTATCGACTATCGACTATCGACTATCGACTATCGACTATCGACTATCGACTATCGACTATCGACTATCGACTATCGACTATCGACTATCGACTATCGACTACCGACTATCGACTATCGACTATCGACTCGACTATCGACTCGACTCGACTATCGACTCGACTATCGACTCGACTATCGACTCGACTATCGACTCGACTATCGACTCGACTATCGACTCGACTATCGACTCGACTATCGACTCGACTCGACTATCGACTCGACTCGACTATCGACTCGACTATCGACTCGACTATCGACTCGACTCGACTATCGACTCGACTATCCACTCGACTCGACTATCGACTCGACTATCGACTCGACTATCGACTCGACTCGACTATCGACTCGACTCGACTATCGACTCGACTCGACTATCGACTCGACTATCCACTCGACTCGACTATCGACTCGACTCGACTATCGACTCGACTATCGACTCGACTATCGACTCGACTATCGACTATCGACTATCGACTATCGACTATCGACTATCGACTATCGACTATCGACTATCGACTCGACTATCGACTCGACTCGACTATCGACTCGACTATCGACTCGACTATCGACTCGACTCGACTATCGACTCGACTATCCACTCGACTCGACTATCGACTCGACTATCGACTCGACTATCGACTCGACTCGACTATCGACTCGACTCGACTATCGACTCGACTCGACTATCGACTCGACTATCCACTCGACTCGACTATCGACTCGACTCGACTATCGACTCGACTATCGACTCGACTATCGACTCGACTATCGACTATCGACTATCGACTATCGACTATCGACTATCGACTATCGACTATCGACTATCGACTATCGACTATCGACTATCGACTATCGACTATCGACTATCGACTATCGACTATCGACTATCGACTATCGACTATCGACTATCGACTATCGACTATCGACTATCGACTATCGACTATCGACTATCGACTATCGACTATCGACTCGACTCGACTATCGACTCGACTATCGACTCGACTCGACTATCGACTCGACTATCGACTCGACTATCGACTCGACTATCGACTCGACTCGACTATCGACTCGACTCGACTATCGACTCGACTCGACTATCGACTCGACTCGACTATCGACTCGACTATCCACTCGACTCGACTATCGACTCGACTCGACTATCGACTCGACTATCGACTCGACTATCGACTATCGACTATCGACTATCGACTATCGACTATCCACTATCGACTATCGACTATCGACTATCGACTCGACTATCGACTCGACTATCGACTCGACTATCGACTCGACTCGACTATCGACTCGACTATCGACTCGACTCGACTATCGACTCGACTATCGACTCGACTATCGACTATCGACTATCGACTATCGACTATCGACTATCGACTATCGACTATCGACTATCGACTATCGACTATCGACTATCGACTATCGACTATCGACTATCGACTATCGACTATCGACTATCGACTATCGACTATCGACTCGACTATCGACTCGACTCGACTATCGACTCGACTCGACTATCGACTCGACTCGACTATCGACTCGACTCGACTATCGACTCGACTATCCACTCGACTCGACTATCGACTCGACTCGACTATCGACTCGACTATCGACTCGACTATCGACTCGACTATCGACTATCGACTATCGACTATCGACTATCGACTATCGACTATCGACTATCGACTATCGACTATCGACTCGACTATCGACTCGACTATCGACTCGACTATCGACTCGACTCGACTATCGACTCGACTATCGACTCGACTATCGACTCGACTCGACTATCGACTCGACTATCGACTATCGACTATCGACTATCGACTATCGACTATCGACTATCGACTATCGACTATCGACTATCGACTATCGACTATCGACTATCGACTATCGACTATCGACTATCGACTATCGACTATCGACTATCGACTCGACTATCGACTCAACTATCGACTCGACTATCGACTCGACTATCGATTCGACTATCGACTATCGACTCGACTATCGACTCGACTATCGACTCGACTATCGACTCGACTCGACTATCGACTCGACTATCGACTCGACTCGACTATCGACTCGACTCGACTATCGACTCGACTCGACTATAGACTCGACTATCGACTCGACTATCGATTCGACTATCGACTATCGACTCGACTATCGACTCGACTATCGACTATCCACTATCGACTATCGACTATCGACTATCGACTATCGACTATCGACTATCGACTATCGACTATCGACTATCGACTATCGACTATCGACTATCGACTATCGACTATCGACTACCGACTATCGACTATCGACTATCGACTCGACTATCGACTCGACTCGACTATCGACTCGACTATCGACTCGACTATCGACTCGACTATCGACTCGACTATCGACTCGACTATCGACTCGACTATCGACTCGACTATCGACTCGACTATCGATTCGACTATCGACTATCGACTCGACTATCGACTATCGACTATCGACTATCGACTATCGACTATCGACTATCGACTATCGACTATCGACTATCGACTATCGACTATCGACTATCGACTATCGACTATCGACTATCGACTATCGACTATCGACTATCGACTATCGACTATCGACTATCGACTATCGACTATCGACTATCGACTATCGACTATCGACTATCGACTATCGACTATCGACTATCGACTATCGACTATCGACTATCGACTATCGACTATCGACTATCGACTATCGACTATCGACTATCGACTATCGACTATCGACTCGACTCGACTATCGACTCGACTATCGACTCGACTATCGACTCGACTATCGACTCGACTATCGACTCGACTATCGACTCGACTATCGATTCGACTATCGACTATCGACTCGACTATCGACTCGACTCGACTATCGACTCGACTCGACTATCGACTCGACTATCGACTCGACTATCGACTCGACTCGACTATCGACTCGACTATCCACTCAACTCGACTATCCACTCGACTCGACTATCGACTCGACTCGACTATCGACTCGACTATCGACTCGACTATCGACTATCGACTATCGACTATCGACTATCGACTATCGACTATCGACTATCGACTATCGACTATCGACTATCGACTATCGACTATCGACTATCGACTATCGACTATCGACTATCGACTATCGACTATCGACTCGACTCGACTATCGACTCGACTATCGACTCGACTATCGACTCGACTATCGACTCGACTATCGACTCGACTATCGACTCGACTATCGACTCGACTATCGACTCGACTATCGATTCGACTATCGACTATCGACTCGACTATCGACTCGACTCGACTATCGACTCGACTCGACTATCGACTCGACTATCGACTCGACTATCGACTCGACTATCGACTCGACTCGACTATCGACTCGACTATCCACTCGACTCGACTATCCACTCGACTCGACTATCGACTCGACTCGACTATCGACTCGACTATCGACTCGACTATCGACTCGACTATCGACTATCGACTATCGACTATCGACTATCGACTATCGACTCGACTATCGACTCGACTATCGACTCGACTATCGACTCGACTCGACTATCGACTCGACTATCGACTCGACTCGACTATCGACTCGACTCGACTATCGACTCGACTCGACTATAGACTCGACTATCGACTCGACTATCGATTCGACTATCGACTATCGACTCGACTATCGACTCGACTATCGACTATCCACTATCGACTATCGACTATCGACTATCGACTATCGACTATCGACTATCGACTATCGACTATCGACTATCGACTATCGACTATCGACTATCGACTATCGACTATCGACTATCGACTATCGACTATCGACTATCGACTATCGACTATCGACTATCGACTATCGACTATCGACTATCGACTATCGACTATCGACTATCGACTATCGACTATCGACTATCGACTATCGACTATCGACTATCGACTATCGACTATCGACTATCGACTATCGACTCGACTATCGATTCGACTATCGACTCGACTATCGACTATCGACTCGACTATCGACTCGACTATCGACTCGACTCGACTATCGACTCGACTATCCACTCGACTCGACTATCCACTCGACTCGACTATCGACTCGACTCGACTATCGACTCGACTATCGACTCGACTATCGACTCGACTATCGACTATCGACTATCGACTATCGACTATCGACTATCGACTATCCACTCGACTCGACTATCGACTCGACTCGACTATCGACTCGACTATCGACTCGACTATCGACTCGACTATCGACTATCGACTATCGACTATCGACTATCGACTATCGACTATCGACTCGACTATCGACTCGACTATCGACTCGACTATCGACTCGACTCGACTATCGACTCGACTATCGACTCGACTCGACTATCGACTCGACTCGACTATCGACTCGACTCGACTATAGACTCGACTATCGACTCGACTATCGATTCGACTATCGACTATCGACTCGACTATCGACTCGACTATCGACTATCCACTATCGACTATCGACTATCGACTATCGACTATCGACTATCGACTATCGACTATCGACTATCGACTATCGACTATCGACTATCGACTATCGACTATCGACTATCGACTATCGACTATCGACTATCGACTATCGACTATCGACTATCGACTATCGACTATCGACTATCGACTATCGACTATCGACTATCGACTATCGACTATCGACTATCGACTATCGACTATCGACTATCGACTATCGACTATCGACTATCGACTATCGACTATCGACTATCGACTATCGACTATCGACTATCGACTATCGACTATCGACTATCGACTATCGACTATCGACTATCGACTATCGACTATCGACTATCGACTATCGACTATCGACTATCGACTATCGACTATCGACTATCGACTATCGACTATCGACTATCGACTATCGACTATCGACTATCGACTATCGACTATCGACTATCGACTATCGACTATCGACTATCGACTATCGACTATCGGCTATCGACTATCGACTATCGACTATCGACTATCGACTATCGACTATCGACTATCGACTATCGACTATCGACTATCGACTATCGACTATCGACTATCGACTATCGACTATCGACTATCGACTATCGACTATCGACTATCGACTATCGACTATCGACTATCGACTATCGACTATCGACTATCGACTATCGACTATCGACTATCGACTATCGACTATCGACTATCGACTATCGACTATCGACTATCGACTATCGACTATCGACTATCGACTATCGACTATCGACTATCGACTATCGACTATCGACTATCGACTATCGACTATCGACTATCGACTATCGACTATCGACTATCGACTATCGACTATCGACTATCGACTATCGACTATCGACTATCGACTATCGACTATCGACTATCGACTATCGACTATCGACTATCGACTATCGACTATCGACTATCGACTATCGACTATCGACTATCGACTATCGACTATCGACTATCGACTATCGACTATCGACTATCGACTATCGACTATCGACTATCGACTATCGACTATCGACTATCGACTATCGACTATCGACTATCGACTATCGACTATCGACTATCGACTCGACTATCGACTCGACTCGACTATCGACTCGACTCGACTATCGACTCGACTATCGACTCGACTATCGACTCGACTATCGACTCAACTATCGACTCGACTATCGACTCGACTATCGATTCGACTATCGACTATCGACTCGACTATCGACTCGACTATCGACTCGACTATCGACTCGACTCGACTATCGACTCGACTATCGACTCGACTCGACTATCGACTCGACTCGACTATAGACTCGACTATCGACTCGACTCGACTATCGACTCGACTCGACTCGACTATCGACTTGACTATCGACTCGACTATCGACTCGACTATCGACTCGACTATCGACTCGACTATCGACTATCGACTATCGACTATCGACTATCGACTATCGACTATCGACTATCGACTATCGACTATCGACTATCGACTATCGACTATCGACTATCGACTATCGACTATCGACTATCGACTATCGACTATCGACTATCGACTATCGACTATCGACTATCGACTATCGACTATCGACTCGACTCGACTATCGACTCGACTATCGACTCGACTATCGACTCGACTATCGACTCGACTATCGATTCGACTATCGACTATCGACTCGACTATCGACTCGACTCGACTATCGACTCGACTCGACTATCGACTCGACTATCGACTCGACTATCGACTCGACTCGACTATCGACTCGACTATCCACTCGACTCGACTATCCACTCGACTCGACTATCGACTCGACTCGACTATCGACTCGACTATCGACTCGACTATCGACTATCGACTATCGACTATCGACTATCGACTATCGACTATCGACTATCGACTATCGACTATCGACTATCGACTATCGACTATCGACTATCGACTATCGACTATCGACTATCGACTATCGACTCGACTATCGACTCGACTATCGACTCGACTATCGACTCGACTATCGACTCGACTATCGATTCGACTATCGACTATCGACTCGACTATCGACTCGACTATCGACTCGACTATCGACTCGACTCGACTATCGACTCGACTATCGACTCGACTCGACTATCGACTCGACTATCGACTCGACTATCGACTCGACTATCGACTCGACTATCGACTCGACTATCGACTCGACTATCGACTCGACTCGACTATCGACTCGACTATCGACTCGACTATCGACTCGACTATCGACTCGACTATCGACTCGACTATCGACTCGACTATCGACTCGACTATCGACTCGACTATCGACTCGACTATCGATTCGACTATCGACTATCGACTCGACTATCGACTCGACTCGACTATCGACTCGACTCGACTATCGACTCGACTATCGACTCGACTATCGACTCGACTCGACTATCGACTCGACTATCCACTCGACTCGACTATCGACTCGACTCGACTATCGACTCGACTATCGACTCGACTATCGACTCGACTATCGACTATCGACTATCGACTATCGACTATCGACTATCGACTATCGACTATCGACTATCGACTATCGACTATCGACTATCGACTATCGACTATCGACTATCGACTATCGACTATCGACTATCGACTATCGACTATCGACTATCGACTATCGACTATCGACTATCGACTATCGACTATCGACTATCGACTATCGACTATCGACTATCGACTATCGACTATCGACTATCGACTATCGACTATCGACTATCGACTATCGACTATCGACTATCGACTATCGACTATCGACTATCGACTATCGACTATCGACTATCGACTATCGACTATCGACTATCGACTATCGACTATCGACTATCGACTATCGACTATCGACTATCGACTATCGACTATCGACTATCGACTATCGACTATCGACTATCGACTATCGACTATCGACTATCGACTATCGACTATCGACTATCGACTATCGACTATCGACTATCGACTATCGACTATCGACTATCGACTATCGACTATCGACTATCGACTATCGACTATCGACTATCGACTATCGACTATCGACTATCGACTATCGACTATCGACTATCGACTATCGACTATCGACTATCGACTATCGACTATCGACTATCGACTATCGACTATCGACTATCGACTATCGACTATCGACTATCGACTATCGACTATCGACTATCGACTATCGACTATCGACTATCGACTATCGACTATCGACTATCGACTATCGACTATCGACTATCGACTATCGACTACCGACTATCGACTATCGACTATCGACTATCGACTATCGACTATCGACTATCGACTATCGACTATCGACTATCGACTATCGACTATCGACTATCGACTATCGACTATCGACTATCGACTATCGACTATCGACTATCGACTATCGACTATCGACTATCGACTCGACTCGACTATCGACTCGACTATCGACTCGACTCGACTATCGACTCGACTATCGACTCGACTCGACTATCGACTCGACTCGACTATCGACTCGACTATCGACTCGACTATCGACTCGACTATCGACTCGACTATCGACTCAACTATCGACTCGACTATCGACTCGACTATCGATTCGACTATCGACTATCGACTCGACTATCGACTCGACTATCGACTCGACTATCGACTCGACTCGACTATCGACTCGACTATCGACTCGACTCGACTATCGACTCGACTCGACTATCGACTCGACTCGACTATAGACTCGACTATCGACTCGACTATCGATTCGACTATCGACTATCGACTATCGACTATCGACTATCGACTATCGACTATCGACTATCGGCTATCGACTATCGACTATCGACTATCGACTATCGACTATCGACTATCGACTATCGACTATCGACTATCGACTATCGACTATCGACTATCGACTATCGACTATCGACTATCGACTATCGACTATCGACTATCGACTATCGACTATCGACTATCGACTATCGACTATCGACTATCGACTATCGACTATCGACTATCGACTATCGACTATCGACTATCGACTATCGACTATCGACTATCGACTATCGACTATCGACTCGACTATCGACTCGACTATCGACTCGACTATCGACTCGACTCGACTATCGACTCGACTATCGACTCGACTCGACTATCGACTCGACTATCGACTATCGACTATCGACTATCGACTATCGACTATCGACTATCGACTATCGACTATCGACTATCGACTATCGACTATCGACTATCGACTATCGACTATCGACTATCGACTATCGACTATCGACTATCGACTATCGACTATCGACTATCGACTATCGACTCGACTATCGACTCGACTCGACTATCGACTCGACTCGACTATCGACTCGACTATCGACTCGACTATCGACTCGACTATCGACTCAACTATCGACTCGACTATCGACTCGACTATCGATTCGACTATCGACTATCGACTCGACTATCGACTCGACTATCGACTCGACTATCGACTCGACTCGACTATCGACTCGACTATCGACTCGACTCGACTATCGACTCGACTCGACTATAGACTCGACTATCGACTCGACTCGACTATCGACTCGACTATCGACTCGACTCGACTCGACTATCGACTCGACTATCGACTCGACTATCGACTCGACTATCGACTCGACTATCGACTCGACTATCGACTCGACTATCGACTATCGACTATCGACTATCGACTATCGACTATCGACTATCGACTATCGACTATCGACTATCGACTATCGACTATCGACTATCGACTATCGACTATCGACTATCGACTATCGACTATCGACTATCGACTATCGACTATCGACTATCGACTATCGACTATCGACTATCGACTATCGACTATCGACTATCGACTCGACTCGACTATCGACTCGACTATCGACTCGACTATCGACTCGACTATCGACTCGACTATCGATTCGACTATCGACTATCGACTCGACTATCGACTCGACTCGACTATCGACTCGACTCGACTATCGACTCGACTATCGACTCGACTATCGACTCGACTCGACTATCGACTCGACTATCCACTCGACTCGACTATCCACTCGACTCGACTATCGACTCGACTCGACTATCGACTCGACTATCGACTCGACTATCGACTATCGACTATCGACTATCGACTATCGACTATCGACTATCGACTATCGACTATCGACTATCGACTATCGACTATCGACTATCGACTATCGACTATCGACTATCGACTATCGACTATCGACTATCGACTATCGACTATCGACTATCGACTATCGACTCGACTATCGACTCGACTATCGACTCGACTATCGACTCGACTATCGACTCGACTATCGATTCGACTATCGACTATCGACTCGACTATCGACTCGACTATCGACTCGACTCGACTATCGACTCGACTATCGACTCGACTATCGACTCGACTATCGACTCGACTATCGACTCGACTCGACTATCGACTCGACTATCGACTCGACTATCGACTCGACTCGACTATCGACTCGACTATCGACTCGACTATCGACTCGACTATCGACTCGACTATCGACTCGACTATCGACTCGACTATCGACTCGACTATCGACTCGACTATCGACTCGACTATCGACTCGACTATCGATTCGACTATCGACTATCGTCGACTCGACTATCGACTCGACTCGACTATCGACTCGACTATCGACTCGACTATCGACTCGACTCGACTATCGACTCGACTATCCACTCGACTCGACTATCGACTCGACTCGACTATCGACTCGACTATCGACTCGACTATCGACTCGACTATCGACTATCGACTATCGACTATCGACTATCGACTATCGACTATCGACTATCGACTATCGACTATCGACTATCGACTATCGACTATCGACTATCGACTATCGACTATCGACTATCGACTATCGACTATCGACTATCGACTATCGACTATCGACTATCGACTATCGACTATCGACTATCGACTATCGACTATCGACTATCGACTATCGACTATCGACTATCGACTATCGACTATCGACTATCGACTATCGACTATCGACTATCGACTATCGACTATCGACTATCGACTATCGACTATCGACTATCGACTATCGACTATCGACTATCGACTATCGACTATCGACTATCGACTATCGACTATCGACTATCGACTATCGACTATCGACTATCGACTATCGACTATCGACTATCGACTATCGACTATCGACTATCGACTATCGACTATCGACTATCGACTATCGACTATCGACTATCGACTATCGACTATCGACTATCGACTATCGACTATCGACTATCGACTATCGACTATCGACTATCGACTATCGACTATCGACTATCGACTATCGACTATCGACTATCGACTATCGACTATCGACTATCGACTATCGACTATCGACTATCGACTATCGACTATCGACTATCGACTATCGACTATCGACTATCGACTATCGACTATCGACTATCGACTATCGACTATCGACTATCGACTATCGACTATCGACTATCGACTATCGACTATCGACTATCGACTATCGACTATCGACTATCGACTATCGACTATCGACTATCGACTATCGACTATCGACTATCGACTATCGACTATCGACTATCGACTATCGACTATCGACTATCGACTATCGACTATCGACTATCGACTATCGACTATCGACTATCGACTATCGACTATCGACTATCGACTATCGACTATCGACTATCGACTATCGACTATCGACTATCGACTATCGACTATCGACTATCGACTATCGACTATCGACTATCGACTATCGACTATCGACTATCGACTATCGACTATCGACTATCGACTATCGACTATCGACTATCGACTATCGACTATCGACTATCGACTATCGACTATCGACTATCGACTATCGACTATCGACTATCGACTATCGACTATCGACTATCGACTATCGACTATCGACTATCGACTATCGACTATCGACTATCGACTATCGACTATCGACTATCGACTATCGACTATCGACTATCGACTATCGACTATCGACTATCGACTATCGACTATCGACTATCGACTATCGACTATCGACTATCGACTATCGACTATCGACTATCGACTATCGACTATCGACTATCGACTATCGACTATCGACTATCGACTATCGACTATCGACTATCGACTATCGACTATCGACTATCGACTATCGACTATCGACTATCGACTATCGACTATCGACTATCGACTATCGACTATCGACTATCGACTATCGACTATCGACTATCGACTATCGACTATCGACTATCGACTATCGACTATCGACTATCGACTATCGACTACCGACTATCGACTATCGACTATCGACTATCGACTATCGACTATCGACTATCGACTATCGACTATCGACTATCGACTATCGACTATCGACTATCGACTATCGACTATCGACTATCGACTATCGACTATCGACTATCGACTATCGACTATCGACTCGACTCGACTATCGACTCGACTATCGACTCGACTCGACTATCGACTCGACTATCGACTCGACTCGACTATCGACTCGACTCGACTATCGACTCGACTATCGACTCGACTATCGACTCGACTATCGACTCGACTATCGACTCAACTATCGACTCGACTATCGACTCGACTATCGATTCGACTATCGACTATCGACTCGACTATCGACTCGACTATCGACTCGACTATCGACTCGACTCGACTATCGACTCGACTATCGACTCGACTCGACTATCGACTCGACTCGACTATCGACTCGACTCGACTATAGACTCGACTATCGACTCGACTATCGATTCGACTATCGACTATCGACTATCGACTATCGACTATCGACTATCGACTATCGACTATCGGCTATCGACTATCGACTATCGACTATCGACTATCGACTATCGACTATCGACTATCGACTATCGACTATCGACTATCGACTATCGACTATCGACTATCGACTATCGACTATCGACTATCGACTATCGACTATCGACTATCGACTATCGACTATCGACTATCGACTATCGACTATCGACTATCGACTATCGACTATCGACTATCGACTATCGACTATCGACTATCGACTATCGACTATCGACTATCGACTATCGACTATCGACTCGACTATCGACTCGACTATCGACTCGACTATCGACTCGACTCGACTATCGACTCGACTATCGACTCGACTCGACTATCGACTCGACTATCGACTATCGACTATCGACTATCGACTATCGACTATCGACTATCGACTATCGACTATCGACTATCGACTATCGACTATCGACTATCGACTATCGACTATCGACTATCGACTATCGACTATCGACTATCGACTATCGACTATCGACTATCGACTCGACTATCGACTCGACTCGACTATCGACTCGACTCGACTATCGACTCGACTATCGACTCGACTATCGACTCGACTATCGACTCAACTATCGACTCGACTATCGACTCGACTATCGATTCGACTATCGACTATCGACTCGACTATCGACTCGACTATCGACTCGACTATCGACTCGACTCGACTATCGACTCGACTATCGACTCGACTCGACTATCGACTCGACTCGACTATAGACTCGACTATCGACTCGACTCGACTATCGACTCGACTATCGACTCGACTCGACTCGACTATCGACTCGACTATCGACTCGACTATCGACTCGACTATCGACTCGACTATCGACTCGACTATCGACTCGACTATCGACTATCGACTATCGACTATCGACTATCGACTATCGACTATCGACTATCGACTATCGACTATCGACTATCGACTATCGACTATCGACTATCGACTATCGACTATCGACTATCGACTATCGACTATCGACTATCGACTATCGACTATCGACTATCGACTATCGACTATCGACTATCGACTATCGACTCGACTCGACTATCGACTCGACTATCGACTCGACTATCGACTCGACTATCGACTCGACTATCGATTCGACTATCGACTATCGACTCGACTATCGACTCGACTCGACTATCGACTCGACTCGACTATCGACTCGACTATCGACTCGACTATCGACTCGACTCGACTATCGACTCGACTATCCACTCGACTCGACTATCCACTCGACTCGACTATCGACTCGACTCGACTATCGACTCGACTATCGACTCGACTATCGACTATCGACTATCGACTATCGACTATCGACTATCGACTATCGACTATCGACTATCGACTATCGACTATCGACTATCGACTATCGACTATCGACTATCGACTATCGACTATCGACTATCGACTATCGACTATCGACTATCGACTATCGACTCGACTATCGACTCGACTATCGACTCGACTATCGACTCGACTATCGACTCGACTATCGATTCGACTATCGACTATCGACTCGACTATCGACTCGACTATCGACTCGACTATCGACTCGACTCGACTATCGACTCGACTATCGACTCGACTATCGACTCGACTATCGACTCGACTATCGACTCGACTCGACTATCGACTCGACTATCGACTCGACTATCGACTCGACTCGACTATCGACTCGACTATCGACTCGACTATCGACTCGACTATCGACTCGACTATCGACTCGACTATCGACTCGACTATCGACTCGACTATCGACTCGACTATCGACTCGACTATCGACTCGACTATCGATTCGACTATCGACTATCGACTCGACTATCGACTCGACTCGACTATCGACTCGACTCGACTATCGACTCGACTATCGACTCGACTATCGACTCGACTCGACTATCGACTCGACTATCCACTCGACTCGACTATCGACTCGACTCGACTATCGACTCGACTATCGACTCGACTATCGACTCGACTATCGACTATCGACTATCGACTATCGACTATCGACTATCGACTATCGACTATCGACTATCGACTATCGACTATCGACTATCGACTATCGACTATCGACTATCGACTATCGACTATCGACTATCGACTATCGACTATCGACTATCGACTATCGACTATCGACTATCGACTATCGACTATCGACTATCGACTATCGACTATCGACTATCGACTATCGACTATCGACTATCGACTATCGACTATCGACTATCGACTATCGACTATCGACTATCGACTATCGACTATCGACTATCGACTATCGACTATCGACTATCGACTATCGACTATCGACTATCGACTATCGACTATCGACTATCGACTATCGACTATCGACTATCGACTATCGACTATCGACTATCGACTATCGACTATCGACTATCGACTATCGACTATCGACTATCGACTATCGACTATCGACTATCGACTATCGACTATCGACTATCGACTATCGACTATCGACTATCGACTATCGACTATCGACTATCGACTATCGACTATCGACTATCGACTATCGACTATCGACTATCGACTATCGACTATCGACTATCGACTATCGACTATCGACTATCGACTATCGACTATCGACTATCGACTATCGACTATCGACTATCGACTATCGACTATCGACTATCGACTATCGACTATCGACTATCGACTATCGACTATCGACTATCGACTATCGACTATCGACTATCGACTATCGACTATCGACTATCGACTATCGACTATCGACTATCGACTATCGACTATCGACTATCGACTATCGACTATCGACTATCGACTATCGACTATCGACTATCGACTATCGACTATCGACTATCGACTATCGACTATCGACTATCGACTATCGACTATCGACTATCGACTATCGACTATCGACTATCGACTATCGACTATCGACTATCGACTATCGACTATCGACTCGACTCGACTATCGACTCGACTATCGACTCGACTCGACTATCGACTCGACTATCGACTCGACTCGACTATCGACTCGACTCGACTATCGACTCGACTCGACTATCGACTCGACTATCGACTCGACTATCGACTCGACTATCGACTCAACTATCGACTCGACTATCGACTCGACTATCGATTCGACTATCGACTATCGACTCGACTATCGACTCGACTATCGACTCGACTATCGACTCGACTCGACTATCGACTCGACTATCGACTCGACTCGACTATCGACTCGACTCGACTATCGACTCGACTCGACTATAGACTCGACTATCGACTCGACTATCGATTCGACTATCGACTATCGACTCGACTATCGACTCGACTATCGACTATCCACTATCGACTATCGACTATCGACTATCGACTATCGACTATCGACTATCGACTATCGACTATCGACTATCGACTATCGACTATCGACTATCGACTATCGACTATCGACTACCGACTATCGACTATCGACTATCGACTCGACTATCGACTCGACTATCGACTCGACTATCGACTCGACTATCGACTATCGACTATCGACTATCGACTATCGACTATCGACTATCGACTATCGACTATCGACTATCGACTATCGACTATCGACTATCGACTATCGACTATCGACTATCGACTATCGACTATCGACTATCGACTCGACTATCGACTCGACTATCGACTCGACTATCGACTCGACTCGACTATCGACTCGACTATCGACTCGACTATCGACTCGACTCGACTATCGACTCGACTATCGACTATCGACTATCGACTATCGACTATCCACTATCGACTATCGACTATCGACTATCGACTATCGACTATCGACTATCGACTATCGACTATCGACTATCGACTATCGACTATCGACTATCGACTATCGACTATCGACTATCGACTATCGACTATCGACTATCGACTCGACTATCGACTCGACTCGACTATCGACTCGACTATCGACTCGACTATCGACTATCGACTATCGACTATCGACTATCGACTATCGACTATCGACTATCGACTATCGACTATCGACTATCGACTATCGACTATCGACTATCGACTATCGACTATCGACTATCGACTATCGACTATCGACTATCGACTATCGACTCGACTATCGACTCGACTATCGACTCGACTATCGACTCGACTCGACTATCGACTCGACTATCGACTCGACTCGACTATCGACTCGACTATCGACTATCGACTATCGACTATCGACTATCGACTATCGACTATCGACTATCGACTATCGACTATCGACTATCGACTATCGACTATCGACTATCGACTATCGACTATCGACTATCGACTATCCACTATCGACTATCGACTATCGACTATCGACTATCGACTATCGACTATCGACTATCGACTATCGACTATCGACTATCGACTAACGACTATCGACTATCGACTATCGACTATCGACTATCGACTATCGACTATCGACTATCGACTATCGACTATCGACTATCGACTATCGACTATCGACTATCGACTATCGACTATCGACTATCGACTATCGACTATCGACTATCGACTATCGACTATCGACTATCGACTATCGACTATCGACTATCGACTATCGACTATCGACTATCGACTCGACTCGACTATCGACTCGACTATCGACTCGACTATCGACTCGACTCGACTATCGACTCGACTATCGACTCGACTATCGACTCGACTATCGACTCGACTATCGACTCGACTCGACTATCGACTCGACTCGACTATCGACTCGACTCGACTATCGACTCGACTATCGACTCGACTCGACTATCGACTCGACTATCGACTCTACTCGACTATCGACTCGACTCGACTATCGACTCGACTATCGACTCGACTATCGACTCGACTATCGACTCGACTATCTACTCGACTCGACTCGACTATCGACTCGACTATCGACTCGACTATCGACTCGACTATCGACTCGACTATCGACTCGACTATCGACTCGACTATCGACTATCGACTATCGACTATCGACTATCGACTATCGACTATCGACTATCGACTATCGACTATCGACTATCGACTATCGACTATCGACTATCGACTATCGACTATCGACTATCGACTATCGACTATCGACTATCGACTATCGACTATCGACTATCGACTATCGACTATCCACTATCGACTATCGACTATCGACTATCGACTATCGACTATCGACTATCGACTATCGACTATCGACTATCGACTATCGACTATCGACTATCGACTATCGACTATCGACTATCGACTATCGACTATCGACTATCGACTATCGACTATCGACTATCGACTATCGACTATCGACTATCGACTATCGACTATCGACTATCGACTATCGACTATCGACTATCGACTATCGACTATCGACTATCGACTATCGACTATCGACTATCGACTATCGACTATCGACTATCGACTATCGACTATCGACTATCGACTATCGACTATCGACTATCGACTATCGACTATCGACTATCGACTATCGACTATCGACTATCGACTATCGACTATCGACTATCGACTATCGACTATCGACTATCGACTATCGACTATCGACTATCGACTATCGACTATCGACTATCGACTATCGACTATCGACTATCGACTATCGACTATCGACTATCGACTATCGACTATCGACTATCGACTATCGACTATCGACTATCGACTATCGACTATCGACTATCGACTATCGACTATCGACTATCGACTATCGACTATCGACTATCGACTATCGACTATCGACTATCGACTATCGACTATCGACTATCGACTATCGACTATCGACTATCGACTATCGACTATCGACTATCGACTATCGACTATCGACTATCGACTATCGACTATCGACTATCGACTATCGACTATCGACTATCGACTATCGACTATCGACTATCGACTATCGACTATCGACTATCGACTATCGACTATCGACTCGACTCGACTATCGACTCGACTATCGACTCGACTATCGACTCGACTCGACTATCGACTCGACTATCGACTCGACTATCGACTCGACTATCGACTCGACTCGACTATCGACTCGACTCGACTATCGACTCGACTCGACTATCGACTCGACTCGACTATCGACTCGACTCGACTATCGACTCGACTCGACTATCGACTCGACTATCGACTCGACTCGACTATCGACTCGACTATCGACTCTACTCGACTATCGACTCGACTCGACTATCGACTCGACTATCGACTCGACTATCGACTCGACTATCGACTCGACTATCGACTCGACTATCGACTCGACTCGACTATCGACTCGACTCGACTCGACTATCGACTCGACTATCGACTATCGACTATCGACTATCGACTATCGACTATCGACTATCGACTATCGACTATCGACTATCGACTATCGACTATCGACTATCGACTATCGACTATCGACTATCGACTATCGACTATCGACTATCGACTATCGACTATCGACTATCCACTATCGACTATCGACTATCGACTATCGACTATCGACTATCGACTATCGACTATCGACTATCGACTATCGACTATCGACTATCGACTATCGACTATCGACTATCGACTATCGACTATCGACTATCGACTATCGACTATCGACTATCGACTATCGACTATCGACTATCGACTATCGACTATCGACTATCGACTATCGACTATCGACTATCGACTATCGACTATCGACTATCGACTATCGACTATCGACTATCGACTATCGACTATCGACTATCGACTATCGACTATCGACTATCGACTATCGACTATCGACTATCGACTATCGACTATCGACTATCGACTATCGACTATCGACTATCGACTATCGACTATCGACTATCGACTATCGACTATCGACTATCGACTATCGACTATCGACTATCGACTATCGACTCGACTCGACTATCGACTCGACTATCGACTCGACTCGACTATCGACTCGACTATCGACTCGACTATCGACTCGACTCGACTATCGACTCGACTCGACTATCGACTCGACTCGACTATCGACTCGACTATCGACTCGACTATCGACTCGACTATCGACTCAACTATCGACTCGACTATCGACTCGACTATCGATTCGACTATCGACTATCGACTCGACTATCGACTCGACTATCGACTCGACTATCGACTCGACTCGACTATCGACTCGACTATCGACTCGACTCGACTATCGACTCGACTCGACTCGACTATCGACTCGACTATCGACTCGACTATCGATTCGACTATCGACTATCGACTCGACTATCGACTCGACTATCGACTATCCACTATCGACTATCGACTATCGACTATCGACTATCGACTATCGACTATCGACTATCGACTATCGACTATCGACTATCGACTATCGACTATCGACTATCGACTATCGACTACCGACTATCGACTATCGACTATCGACTCGACTATCGACTCGACTCGACTATCGACTCGACTATCGACTCGACTATCGACTATCGACTATCGACTATCGACTATCGACTATCGACTATCGACTATCGACTATCGACTATCGACTATCGACTATCGACTATCGACTATCGACTATCGACTATCGACTATCGACTATCGACTATCGACTATCGACTATCGACTATCGACTCGACTATCGACTCGACTATCGACTCGACTATCGACTCGACTCGACTATCGACTCGACTATCGACTCGACTCGACTATCGACTCGACTATCGACTCGACTATCGACTATCGACTATCGACTATCGACTATCGACTATCGACTATCGACTATCGACTATCGACTATCGACTATCGACTATCGACTATCGACTATCGACTATCGACTATCGACTATCGACTATCGACTATCGACTATCGACTATCGACTATCGACTATCGACTATCGACTATCGACTATCGACTATCGACTATCGACTATCGACTATCGACTATCGACTATCGACTATCGACTATCGACTATCGACTATCGACTATCGACTATCGACTATCGACTATCGACTATCGACTATCGACTATCGACTATCGACTATCGACTATCGACTATCGACTATCGACTATCGACTATCGACTATCGACTATCGACTATCGACTATCGACTATCGAC
Organism: Pemphredon lugubris; assembly: GCA_933228935.1. NCBI lineage: Eukaryota > Metazoa > Arthropoda > Insecta > Hymenoptera > Crabronidae > Pemphredon > Pemphredon lugubris. The sequence goes on from OW121815.1 coordinate 36,333,190, forward strand.
TATCGACTATCGACTATCGACTATCGACTATCGACTATCGACTATCGACTATCGACTATCGACTATCGACTATCGACTATCGACTATCGACTATCGACTATCGACTATCGACTATCGACTATCGACTATCGACTATCGACTATCGACTATCGACTATCGACTATCGACTCGACTCGACTATCGACTCGACTATCGACTCGACTCGACTATCGACTCGACTATCGACTCGACTATCGACTCGACTCGACTATCGACTCGACTCGACTATCGACTCGACTCGACTATCGACTCGACTATCGACTCGACTATCGACTCGACTATCGACTCAACTATCGACTCGACTATCGACTCGACTATCGATTCGACTATCGACTATCGACTCGACTATCGACTCGACTATCGACTCGACTATCGACTCGACTCGACTATCGACTCGACTATCGACTCGACTCGACTATCGACTCGACTCGACTCGACTATAGACTCGACTATCGACTCGACTATCGATTCGACTATCGACTATCGACTCGACTATCGACTCGACTATCGACTATCCACTATCGACTATCGACTATCGACTATCGACTATCGACTATCGACTATCGACTATCGACTATCGACTATCGACTATCGACTATCGACTATCGACTATCGACTATCGACTACCGACTATCGACTATCGACTATCGACTCGACTATCGACTCGACTCGACTATCGACTCGACTATCGACTCGACTATCGACTATCGACTATCGACTATCGACTATCGACTATCGACTATCGACTATCGACTATCGACTATCGACTATCGACTATCGACTATCGACTATCGACTATCGACTATCGACTATCGACTATCGACTATCGACTATCGACTATCGACTATCGACTCGACTATCGACTCGACTATCGACTCGACTATCGACTCGACTCGACTATCGACTCGACTATCGACTCGACTCGACTATCGACTCGACTATCGACTCGACTATCGACTATCGACTATCGACTATCGACTATCGACTATCGACTATCGACTATCGACTATCGACTATCGACTATCGACTATCGACTATCGACTATCGACTATCGACTATCGACTATCGACTATCGACTATCGACTATCGACTATCGACTATCGACTATCGACTATCGACTATCGACTATCGACTATCGACTATCGACTATCGACTATCGACTATCGACTATCGACTATCGACTATCGACTATCGACTATCGACTATCGACTATCGACTATCGACTATCGACTATCGACTATCGACTATCGACTATCGACTATCGACTATCGACTATCGACTATCGACTATCGACTATCGACTATCGACTATCGACTATCGACTATCGACTATCGACTATCGACTATCGACTATCGACTATCGACTATCGACTATCGACTATCGACTATCGACTATCGACTATCGACTATCGACTATCGACTATCGACTATCGACTATCGACTATCGACTATCGACTATCGACTATCGACTATCGACTATCGACTATCGACTATCGACTCGACTCGACTATCGACTCGACTCGACTATCGACTCGACTATCGACTCGACTATCGACTCGACTATCGACTCGACTCGACTATCGACTCGACTCGACTATCGACTCGACTCGACTATCGACTCGACTCGACTATCGACTCGACTCGACTATCGACTCGACTCGACTATCGACTCGACTATCGACTCGACTCGACTATCGACTCGACTATCGACTCTACTCGACTATCGACTCGACTCGACTATCGACTCGACTATCGACTCGACTATCGACTCGACTATCGACTCGACTCGACTATCGACTCGACTCGACTATCGACTCGACTCGACTATCGACTCGACTCGACTATCGACTCGACTATCGACTCGACTCGACTATCGACTCGACTATCGACTCTACTCGACTATCGACTCGACTCGACTATCGACTCGACTATCGACTCGACTATCGACTCGACTATCGACTCGACTATCGACTCGACTATCGACTCGACTCGACTATCGACTCGACTCGACTCGACTATCGACTCGACTATCGACTCGACTATCGACTCGACTATCGACTCGACTATCGACTCGACTATCGACTATCGACTATCGACTATCGACTATCGACTATCGACTATCGACTATCGACTATCGACTATCGACTATCGACTATCGACTATCGACTATCGACTATCGACTATCGACTATCGACTATCGACTATCGACTATCGACTATCGACTATCGACTATCGACTATCGACTATCGACTATCGACTCGACTCGACTATCGACTCGACTATCGACTCGACTATCGACTCGACTCGACTATCGACTCGACTATCGACTCGACTATCGACTCGACTATCGACTCGACTCGACTATCGACTCGACTATCGACTCGACTATCGACTCGACTATCGACTCGACTCGACTATCGACTCGACTCGACTATCGACTCGACTCGACTATCGACTCGACTCGACTATCGACTCGACTATCGACTCGACTCGACTATCGACTCGACTATCGACTCTACTCGACTATCGACTCGACTCGACTATCGACTCGACTATCGACTATCGACTATCGACTATCGACTATCGACTATCGACTATCGACTATCGACTATCGACTATCGACTATCGACTATCGACTATCGACTATCGACTATCGACTATCGACTATCGACTATCGACTATCGACTATCGACTATCCACTATCGACTATCGACTATCGACTATCGACTATCGACTATCGACTATCGACTATCGACTATCGACTATCGACTATCGACTATCGACTATCGACTATCGACTATCGACTATCGACTATCGACTATCGACTATCGACTATCGACTATCGACTATCGACTATCGACTATCGACTATCGACTATCGACTATCGACTATCGACTATCGACTATCGACTATCGACTATCGACTATCGACTATCGACTATCGACTATCGACTATCGACTATCGACTATCGACTATCGACTATCGACTATCGACTATCGACTATCGACTATCGACTATCGACTATCGACTATCGACTATCGACTATCGACTATCGACTATCGACTATCGACTATCGACTATCGACTATCGACTATCGACTATCGACTATCGACTATCGACTATCGACTATCGACTATCGACTATCGACTATCGACTATCGACTATCGACTATCGACTCGACTATCGATTCGACTATCGACTATCGACTCGACTATCGACTCGACTATCGACTATCCACTATCGACTATCGACTATCGACTATCGACTATCGACTATCGACTATCGACTATCGACTATCGACTATCGACTATCGACTATCGACTATCGACTATCGACTATCGACTACCGACTATCGACTATCGACTATCGACTCGACTATCGACTCGACTCGACTATCGACTCGACTATCGACTCGACTATCGACTATCGACTATCGACTATCGACTATCGACTATCGACTATCGACTATCGACTATCGACTATCGACTATCGACTATCGACTATCGACTATCGACTATCGACTATCGACTATCGACTATCGACTATCGACTATCGACTATCGACTCGACTATCGACTCGACTATCGACTCGACTATCGACTCGACTCGACTATCGACTCGACTATCGACTCGACTCGACTATCGACTCGACTATCGACTCGACTATCGACTATCGACTATCGACTATCGACTATCGACTATCGACTATCGACTATCGACTATCGACTATCGACTATCGACTATCGACTATCGACTATCGACTATCGACTATCGACTATCGACTATCGACTATCGACTATCGACTATCGACTATCGACTATCGACTATCGACTATCGACTATCGACTATCGACTATCGACTATCGACTATCGACTATCGACTATCGACTATCGACTATCGACTATCGACTATCGACTATCGACTATCGACTATCGACTATCGACTATCGACTATCGACTATCGACTATCGACTATCGACTATCGACTATCGACTATCGACTATCGACTATCGACTATCGACTATCGACTATCGACTATCGACTATCGACTATCGACTATCGACTATCGACTATCGACTATCGACTATCGACTATCGACTATCGACTATCGACTATCGACTATCGACTATCGACTATCGACTATCGACTCGACTCGACTATCGACTCGACTATCGACTCGACTATCGACTCGACTCGACTATCGACTCGACTATCGACTCGACTATCGACTCGACTATCGACTCGACTCGACTATCGACTCGACTCGACTATCGACTCGACTCGACTATCGACTCGACTCGACTATCGACTCGACTCGACTATCGACTCGACTATCGACTCGACTCGACTATCGACTCGACTATCGACTCTACTCGACTATCGACTCGACTCGACTATCGACTCGACTATCGACTCGACTATCGGCTCGACTATCGACTCGACTATCGACTCGACTATCGACTCGACTCGACTATCGACTCGACTCGACTCGACTATCGACTCGACTATCGACTCGACTATCGACTCGACTATCGACTCGACTATCGACTCGACTATCGACTCGACTATCGACTATCGACTATCGACTATCGACTATCGACTATCGACTATCGACTATCGACTATCGACTATCGACTATCGACTATCGACTATCGACTATCGACTATCGACTATCGACTATCGACTATCGACTATCGACTATCGACTATCGACTATCGACTATCGACTATCCACTATCGACTATCGACTATCGACTATCGACTATCGACTATCGACTATCGACTATCGACTATCGACTATCGACTATCGACTATCGACTATCGACTATCGACTATCGACTATCGACTATCGACTATCGACTATCGACTATCGACTATCGACTATCGACTATCGACTATCGACTATCGACTATCGACTATCGACTATCGACTATCGACTATCGACTATCGACTATCGACTATCGACTATCGACTATCGACTATCGACTATCGACTATCGACTATCGACTATCGACTATCGACTATCGACTATCGACTATCGACTATCGACTATCGACTATCGACTATCGACTATCGACTATCGACTATCGACTATCGACTATCGACTATCGACTATCGACTATCGACTATCGACTATCGACTATCGACTATCGACTATCGACTATCGACTATCGACTATCGACTATCGACTATCGACTATCGACTATCGACTATCGACTATCGACTATCGACTATCGACTATCGACTATCGACTATCGACTATCGACTATCGACTATCGACTATCGACTATCGACTATCGACTATCGACTATCGACTATCGACTATCGACTATCGACTATCGACTATCGACTATCGACTATCGACTATCGACTATCGACTATCGACTATCGACTATCGACTATCGACTATCGACTATCGACTATCGACTATCGACTATCGACTATCGACTATCGACTATCGACTATCGACTATCGACTATCGACTATCGACTATCGACTATCGACTATCGACTATCGACTATCGACTATCGACTATCGACTATCGACTATCGACTATCGACTATCGACTATCGACTATCGACTATCGACTATCGACTATCGACTCGACTCGACTATCGACTCGACTATCGACTCGACTATCGACTCGACTCGACTATCGACTCGACTATCGACTCGACTATCGACTCGACTATCGACTCGACTCGACTATCGACTCGACTCGACTATAGACTCGACTCGACTATCGACTCGACTCGACTATCGACTCGACTATCGACTCGACTCGACTATCGACTCGACTATCGACTCTACTCGACTATCGACTCGACTCGACTATCGACTCGACTATCGACTCGACTATCGACTCGACTATCGACTCGACTATCGACTCGACTATCGACTCGACTCGACTATCGACTCGACTCGACTCGACTATCGACTCGACTATCGACTATCGACTATCGACTATCGACTATCGACTATCGACTATCGACTATCGACTATCGACTATCGACTATCGACTATCGACTATCGACTATCGACTATCGACTATCGACTATCGACTATCCACTATCGACTATCGACTATCGACTATCGACTATCGACTATCGACTATCGACTATCGACTATCGACTATCGACTATCGACTATCGACTATCGACTATCGACTATCGACTATCGACTATCGACTATCGACTATCGACTATCGACTATCGACTATCGACTATCGACTATCGACTATCGACTATCGACTATCGACTATCGACTATCGACTATCGACTATCGACTATCGACTATCGACTATCGACTATCGACTATCGACTATCGACTATCGACTACCGACTATCGACTATCGACTATCGACTCGACTATCGACTCGACTATCGACTCGACTATCGACTCGACTATCGACTATCGACTATCGACTATCGACTATCGACTATCGACTATCGACTATCGACTATCGACTATCGACTATCGACTATCGACTATCGACTATCGACTATCGACTATCGACTATCGACTCGACTATCGACTCGACTATCGACTCGACTATCGACTCGACTCGACTATCGACTCGACTATCGACTCGACTATCGACTCGACTCGACTATCGACTCGACTATCGACTATCGACTATCGACTATCGACTATCGACTATCGACTATCGACTATCGACTATCGACTATCGACTATCGACTATCGACTATCGACTATCGACTATCGACTATCGACTATCGACTATCGACTATCGACTATCGACTATCGACTATCGACTATCGACTATCGACTATCGACTATCGACTATCGACTATCGACTATCGACTATCGACTATCGACTATCGACTATCGACTATCGACTATCGACTATCGACTATCGACTATCGACTATCGACTATCGACTATCGACTATCGACTATCGACTATCGACTATCGACTATCGACTATCGACTATCGACTATCGACTATCGACTATCGACTATCGACTATCGACTATCGACTATCGACTATCGACTATCGACTATCGACTATCGACTATCGACTATCGACTATCGACTATCGACTATCGACTATCGACTATCGACTATCGACTATCGACTATCGACTATCGACTATCGACTATCGACTATCGACTATCGACTCGACTCGACTATCGACTCGACTCGACTATCGACTCGACTATCGACTCGACTATCGACTCGACTCGACTATCGACTCGACTCGACTATCGACTCGACTCGACTATCGACTCGACTATCGACTCGACTATCGACTCGACTATCGACTCAACTATCGACTCGACTATCGACTCGACTATCGATTCGACTATCGACTATCGACTCGACTATCGACTCGACTATCGACTCGACTATCGACTCGACTCGACTATCGACTCGACTATCGACTCGACTCGACTATCGACTCGACTCGACTCGACTATAGACTCGACTATCGACTCGACTATCGATTCGACTATCGACTATCGACTCGACTATCGACTCGACTATCGACTATCCACTATCGACTATCGACTATCGACTATCGACTATCGACTATCGACTATCGACTATCGACTATCGACTATCGACTATCGACTATCGACTATCGACTATCGACTATCGACTACCGACTATCGACTATCGACTATCGACTCGACTATCGACTCGACTCGACTATCGACTCGACTATCGACTCGACTATCGACTATCGACTATCGACTATCGACTATCGACTATCGACTATCGACTATCGACTATCGACTATCGACTATCGACTATCGACTATCGACTATCGACTATCGACTATCGACTATCGACTATCGACTATCGACTATCGACTCGACTATCGACTCGACTATCGACTCGACTATCGACTCGACTCGACTATCGACTCGACTATCGACTCGACTCGACTATCGACTCGACTATCGACTCGACTATCGACTATCGACTATCGACTATCGACTATCGACTATCGACTATCGACTATCGACTATCGACTATCGACTATCGACTATCGACTATCGACTATCGACTATCGACTATCGACTATCGACTATCGACTATCGACTATCGACTATCGACTATCGACTATCGACTATCGACTATCGACTATCGACTATCGACTATCGACTATCGACTATCGACTATCGACTATCGACTATCGACTATCGACTCGACTCGACTATCGACTCGACTATCGACTCGACTATCGACTCGACTCGACTATCGACTCGACTCGACTATCGACTCGACTATCGACTCGACTATCGACTCGACTCGACTATCGACTCGACTATCGACTCGACTATCGACTCGACTCGACTATCGACTCGACTCGACTATCGACTCGACTCGACTATCGACTCGACTCGACTATCGACTCGACTCGACTATCGACTCGACTCGACTATCGACTCGACTCGACTATCGACTCGACTATCGACTCGACTCGACTATCGACTCGACTATCGACTCGACTATCGACTCTACTCGACTATCGACTCGACTCGACTATCGACTCGACTATCGACTCGACTATCGACTCGACTATCGACTCGACTATCGACTCGACTATCGACTCGACTCGACTATCGACTCGACTCGACTCGACTATCGACTCGACTATCGACTCGACTATCGACTCGACTATCGACTCGACTATCGACTCGACTATCGACTCGACTATCGACTATCGACTATCGACTATCGACTATCGACTATCGACTATCGACTATCGACTATCGACTATCGACTATCGACTATCGACTATCGACTATCGACTATCGACTATCGACTATCGACTATCGACTATCCACTATCGACTATCGACTATCGACTATCGACTATCGACTATCGACTATCGACTATCGACTATCGACTATCGACTATCGACTATCGACTATCGACTATCGACTATCGACTATCGACTATCGACTATCGACTATCGACTATCGACTATCGACTATCGACTATCGACTATCGACTATCGACTATCGACTATCGACTATCGACTATCGACTATCGACTATCGACTATCGACTATCGACTATCGACTATCGACTATCGACTATCGACTATCGACTATCGACTATCGACTATCGACTATCGACTATCGACTATCGACTATCGACTATCGACTATCGACTATCGACTATCGACTATCGACTATCGACTATCGACTATCGACTATCGACTATCGACTATCGACTATCGACTATCGACTATCGACTATCGACTATCGACTATCGACTATCGACTATCGACTATCGACTATCGACTATCGACTATCGACTCGACTATCGACTCGACTATCGACTCGACTATCGACTCGACTCGACTATCGACTCGACTATCGACTCGACTATCGACTCGACTATCGACTCGACTCGACTATCGACTCGACTCGACTATCGACTCGACTCGACTATCGACTCGACTCGACTATCGACTCGACTCGACTATCGACTCGACTATCGACTCGACTCGACTATCGACTCGACTATCGACTCTACTCGACTATCGACTCGACTCGACTATCGACTCGACTATCGACTCGACTATCGGCTCGACTATCGACTCGACTATCGACTCGACTATCGACTCGACTCGACTATCGACTCGACTCGACTCGACTATCGACTCGACTATCGACTCGACTATCGACTCGACTATCGACTCGACTATCGACTCGACTATCGACTCGACTATCGACTATCGACTATCGACTATCGACTATCGACTATCGACTATCGACTATCGACTATCGACTATCGACTATCGACTATCGACTATCGACTATCGACTATCGACTATCGACTATCGACTATCGACTATCGACTATCGACTATCGACTATCGACTATCGACTATCCACTATCGACTATCGACTATCGACTATCGACTATCGACTATCGACTATCGACTATCGACTATCGACTATCGACTATCGACTATCGACTATCGACTATCGACTATCGACTATCGACTATCGACTATCGACTATCGACTATCGACTATCGACTATCGACTATCGACTATCGACTATCGACTATCGACTATCGACTATCGACTATCGACTATCGACTATCGACTATCGACTATCGACTATCGACTATCGACTATCGACTATCGACTATCGACTATCGACTATCGACTATCGACTATCGACTATCGACTATCGACTATCGACTATCGACTATCGACTATCGACTATCGACTATCGACTATCGACTATCGACTATCGACTATCGACTATCGACTATCGACTATCGACTATCGACTATCGACTATCGACTATCGACTATCGACTATCGACTATCGACTATCGACTATCGACTATCGACTATCGACTATCGACTATCGACTATCGACTATCGACTATCGACTATCGACTATCGACTATCGACTATCGACTATCGACTATCGACTATCGACTATCGACTATCGACTATCGACTATCGACTATCGACTATCGACTATCGACTATCGACTATCGACTATCGACTATCGACTATCGACTATCGACTATCGACTATCGACTATCGACTATCGACTATCGACTATCGACTATCGACTATCGACTATCGACTATCGACTATCGACTATCGACTATCGACTATCGACTATCGACTATCGACTATCGACTATCGACTATCGACTATCGACTATCGACTATCGACTATCGACTATCGACTATCGACTATCGACTATCGACTATCGACTATCGACTATCGACTCGACTCGACTATCGACTCGACTATCGACTCGACTATCGACTCGACTCGACTATCGACTCGACTATCGACTCGACTATCGACTCGACTATCGACTCGACTCGACTATCGACTCGACTCGACTATCGACTCGACTCGACTATCGACTCGACTCGACTATCGACTCGACTCGACTATCGACTCGACTATCGACTCGACTATCGACTCTACTCGACTATCGACTCGACTCGACTATCGACTCGACTCGACTATCGACTCGACTATCGACTCGACTATCGACTCGACTATCGACTCGACTATCGACTCGACTATCGACTCGACTCGACTATCGACTCGACTCGACTCGACTATCGACTCGACTATCGACTATCGACTATCGACTATCGACTATCGACTATCGACTATCGACTATCGACTATCGACTATCGACTATCGACTATCGACTATCGACTATCGACTATCGACTACCGACTATCGACTATCGACTATCGACTCGACTATCGACTCGACTATCGACTCGACTATCGACTCGACTATCGACTATCGACTATCGACTATCGACTATCGACTATCGACTATCGACTATCGACTATCGACTATCGACTATCGACTATCGACTATCGACTATCGACTATCGACTATCGACTATCGACTCGACTATCGACTCGACTATCGACTCGACTATCGACTCGACTCGACTATCGACTCGACTATCGACTCGACTATCGACTCGACTCGACTATCGACTCGACTATCGACTATCGACTATCGACTATCGACTATCGACTATCGACTATCGACTATCGACTATCGACTATCGACTATCGACTATCGACTATCGACTATCGACTATCGACTATCGACTATCGACTATCGACTATCGACTATCGACTATCGACTATCGACTATCGACTATCGACTATCGACTATCGACTATCGACTATCGACTATCGACTATCGACTATCGACTATCGACTATCGACTATCGACTATCGACTATCGACTATCGACTATCGACTATCGACTATCGACTATCGACTATCGACTATCGACTATCGACTATCGACTATCGACTATCGACTATCGACTATCGACTATCGACTATCGACTATCGACTATCGACTATCGACTATCGACTATCGACTATCGACTATCGACTATCGACTATCGACTATCGACTATCGACTATCGACTATCGACTATCGACTATCGACTATCGACTATCGACTATCGACTATCGACTATCGACTATCGACTATCGACTATCGACTCGACTCGACTATCGACTCGACTATCGACTCGACTCGACTATCGACTCGACTATCGACTCGACTATCGACTCGACTCGACTATCGACTCGACTCGACTATCGACTCGACTCGACTATCGACTCGACTATCGACTCGACTATCGACTCGACTATCGACTCAACTATCGACTCGACTATCGACTCGACTATCGATTCGACTATCGACTATCGACTCGACTATCGACTCGACTATCGACTCGACTATCGACTCGACTCGACTATCGACTCGACTATCGACTCGACTCGACTATCGACTCGACTCGACTCGACTATAGACTCGACTATCGACTCGACTATCGATTCGACTATCGACTATCGACTCGACTATCGACTCGACTATCGACTATCCACTATCGACTATCGACTATCGACTATCGACTATCGACTATCGACTATCGACTATCGACTATCGACTATCGACTATCGACTATCGACTATCGACTATCGACTATCGACTACCGACTATCGACTATCGACTATCGACTCGACTATCGACTCGACTCGACTATCGACTCGACTATCGACTCGACTATCGACTATCGACTATCGACTATCGACTATCGACTATCGACTATCGACTATCGACTATCGACTATCGACTATCGACTATCGACTATCGACTATCGACTATCGACTATCGACTATCGACTATCGACTATCGACTATCGACTATCGACTATCGACTATCGACTATCGACTATCGACTATCGACTATCGACTATCGACTATCGACTATCGACTATCGACTATCGACTATCGACTATCGACTATCGACTATCGACTATCGACTCGACTCGACTATCGACTCGACTATCGACTCGACTATCGACTCGACTCGACTATCGACTCGACTCGACTATCGACTCGACTATCGACTCGACTATCGACTCGACTCGACTATCGACTCGACTATCGACTCGACTATCGACTCGACTCGACTATCGACTCGACTCGACTATCGACTCGACTCGACTATCGACTCGACTCGACTATCGACTCGACTCGACTATCGACTCGACTCGACTATCGACTCGACTCGACTATCGACTCGACTATCGACTCGACTCTACTATCGACTCGACTATCGACTCTACTCGACTATCGACTCGACTCGACTATCGACTCGACTATCGACTCGACTATCGACTCGACTATCGACTCGACTATCGACTCGACTATCGACTCGACTCGACTATCGACTCGACTCGACTCGACTATCGACTCGACTATCGACTCGACTATCGACTCGACTATCGACTCGACTATCGACTCGACTATCGACTCGACTATCGACTATCGACTATCGACTATCGACTATCGACTATCGACTATCGACTATCGACTATCGACTATCGACTATCGACTATCGACTATCGACTATCGACTATCGACTATCGACTATCGACTATCCACTATCGACTATCGACTATCGACTATCGACTATCGACTATCGACTATCGACTATCGACTATCGACTATCGACTATCGACTATCGACTATCGACTATCGACTATCGACTATCGACTATCGACTATCGACTATCGACTATCGACTATCGACTATCGACTATCGACTATCGACTATCGACTATCGACTATCGACTATCGACTATCGACTATCGACTATCGACTATCGACTATCGACTATCGACTATCGACTATCGACTATCGACTATCGACTATCGACTATCGACTATCGACTATCGACTATCGACTATCGACTATCGACTATCGACTATCGACTATCGACTATCGACTATCGACTATCGACTATCGACTATCGACTATCGACTATCGACTATCGACTATCGACTATCGACTATCGACTATCGACTATCGACTATCGACTATCGACTATCGACTATCGACTATCGACTATCGACTATCGACTATCGACTATCGACTATCGACTATCGACTCGACTCGACTATCGACTCGACTATCGACTCGACTATCGACTCGACTATCGACTCGACTCGACTATCGACTCGACTATCGACTCGACTATCGACTCGACTATCGACTCGACTCGACTATCGACTCGACTCGACTATCGACTCGACTCGACTATCGACTCGACTCGACTATCGACTCGACTCGACTATCGACTCGACTATCGACTCGACTCGACTATCGACTCGACTATCGACTCTACTCGACTATCGACTCGACTCGACTATCGACTCGACTATCGACTCGACTATCGACTCGACTATCGACTCGACTATCGACTCGACTATCGACTCGACTCGACTATCGACTCGACTCGACTCGACTATCGACTCGACTATCGACTCGACTATCGACTCGACTATCGACTCGACTATCGACTCGACTATCGACTATCGACTATCGACTATCGACTATCGACTATCGACTATCGACTATCGACTATCGACTATCGACTATCGACTATCGACTATCGACTATCGACTATCGACTATCGACTATCGACTATCGACTATCGACTATCGACTATCGACTATCGACTATCGACTATCGACTATCGACTATCCACTATCGACTATCGACTATCGACTATCGACTATCGACTATCGACTATCGACTATCGACTATCGACTATCGACTATCGACTATCGACTATCGACTATCGACTATCGACTATCGACTATCGACTATCGACTATCGACTATCGACTATCGACTATCGACTATCGACTATCGACTATCGACTATCGACTATCGACTATCGACTATCGACTATCGACTATCGACTATCGACTATCGACTATCGACTATCGACTATCGACTATCGACTATCGACTATCGACTATCGACTATCGACTATCGACTATCGACTATCGACTATCGACTATCGACTATCGACTATCGACTATCGACTATCGACTATCGACTATCGACTATCGACTATCGACTATCGACTATCGACTATCGACTATCGACTATCGACTATCGACTATCGACTATCGACTATCGACTATCGACTATCGACTATCGACTATCGACTATCGACTATCGACTATCGACTATCGACTATCGACTATCGACTATCGACTATCGACTATCGACTATCGACTATCGACTATCGACTATCGACTATCGACTATCGACTATCGACTATCGACTATCGACTATCGACTATCGACTATCGACTATCGACTATCGACTATCGACTATCGACTATCGACTATCGACTATCGACTATCGACTATCGACTATCGACTATCGACTATCGACTATCGACTATCGACTATCGACTATCGACTATCGACTATCGACTATCGACTATCGACTATCGACTATCGACTATCGACTATCGACTATCGACTATCGACTATCGACTATCGACTATCGACTATCGACTATCGACTATCGACTATCGACTATCGACTCGACTCGACTATCGACTCGACTATCGACTCGACTATCGACTCGACTCGACTATCGACTCGACTATCGACTCGACTATCGACTCGACTATCGACTCGACTCGACTATCGACTCGACTCGACTATCGACTCGACTCGACTATCGACTCGACTCGACTATCGACTCGACTCGACTATCGACTCGACTATCGACTCGACTCTACTATCGACTCGACTATCGACTCTACTCGACTATCGACTCGACTCGACTATCGACTCGACTATCGACTCGACTATCGACTCGACTATCGACTCGACTATCGACTCGACTATCGACTCGACTCGACTATCGACTCGACTCGACTCGACTATCGACTCGACTATCGACTATCGACTATCGACTATCGACTATCGACTATCGACTATCGACTATCGACTATCGACTATCGACTATCGACTATCGACTATCGACTATCGACTATCGACTATCGACTATCGACTATCGACTATCCACTATCGACTATCGACTATCGACTATCGACTATCGACTATCGACTATCGACTATCGACTATCGACTATCGACTATCGACTATCGACTATCGACTATCGACTATCGACTATCGACTATCGACTATCGACTATCGACTATCGACTATCGACTATCGACTATCGACTATCGACTATCGACTATCGACTATCGACTATCGACTATCGACTATCGACTATCGACTATCGACTATCGACTATCCATTATCGACTATCGACTATCGACTATCGACTATCGACTATCGACTATCGACTATCGACTATCGACTATCGACTATCGACTATCGACTATCGACTATCGACTACCGACTATCGACTATCGACTATCGACTCGACTATCGACTCGACTATCGACTCGACTATCGACTCGACTATCGACTATCGACTATCGACTATCGACTATCGACTATCGACTATCGACTATCGACTATCGACTATCGACTATCGACTATCGACTATCGACTATCGACTCGACTATCGACTCGACTATCGACTCGACTATCGACTCGACTATCGACTCGACTATCGACTCGACTATCGACTCGACTCGACTATCGACTCGACTATCGACTATCGACTATCGACTATCGACTATCGACTATCGACTATCGACTATCGACTATCGACTATCGACTATCGACTATCGACTATCGACTATCGACTATCGACTATCGACTATCGACTATCGACTATCGACTATCGACTATCGACTATCGACTATCGACTATCGACTATCGACTATCGACTATCGACTATCGACTATCGACTATCGACTATCGACTATCGACTATCGACTATCGACTATCGACTATCGACTATCGACTATCGACTATCGACTATCGACTATCGACTATCGACTATCGACTATCGACTATCGACTATCGACTATCGACTATCGACTATCGACTATCGACTATCGACTATCGACTATCGACTATCGACTATCGACTATCGACTATCGACTATCGACTATCGACTATCGACTATCGACTATCGACTATCGACTCGACTCGACTATCGACTCGACTATCGACTCGACTCGACTATCGACTCGACTATCGACTCGACTATCGACTCGACTCGACTATCGACTCGACTCGACTATCGACTCGACTCGACTATCGACTCGACTATCGACTCGACTATCGACTCGACTATCGACTCAACTCTCGACTCGACTATCGACTCGACTATCGATTCGACTATCGACTATCGACTCGACTATCGACTCGACTATCGACTCGACTATCGACTCGACTCGACTATCGACTCGACTATCGACTCGACTCGACTATCGACTCGACTCGACTCGACTATAGACTCGACTATCGACTCGACTATCGATTCGACTATCGACTATCGACTCGACTATCGACTCGACTATCGACTATCCACTATCGACTATCGACTATCGACTATCGACTATCGACTATCGACTATCGACTATCGACTATCGACTATCGACTATCGACTATCGACTATCGACTATCGACTATCGACTACCGACTATCGACTATCGACTATCGACTCGACTATCGACTCGACTCGACTATCGACTCGACTATCGACTCGACTATCGACTATCGACTATCGACTATCGACTATCGACTATCGACTATCGACTATCGACTATCGACTATCGACTATCGACTATCGACTATCGACTATCGACTATCGACTATCGACTATCGACTATCGACTATCGACTATCGACTATCGACTATCGACTATCGACTCGACTATCGACTCGACTATCGACTCGACTATCGACTCGACTCGACTATCGACTCGACTATCGACTCGACTCGACTATCGACTCGACTATCGACTCGACTATCGACTATCGACTATCGACTATCGACTATCGACTATCGACTATCGACTATCGACTATCGACTATCGACTATCGACTATCGACTATCGACTATCGACTATCGACTATCGACTATCGACTATCGACTATCGACTATCGACTATCGACTATCGACTATCGACTATCGACTATCGACTATCGACTATCGACTATCGACTATCGACTATCGACTATCGACTATCGACTATCGACTATCGACTATCGACTCGACTCGACTATCGACTCGACTATCGACTCGACTATCGACTCGACTCGACTATCGACTCGACTATCGACTCGACTATCGACTCGACTATCGACTCGACTCGACTATCGACTCGACTCGACTATCGACTCGACTCGACTATCGACTCGACTCGACTATCGACTCGACTCGACTATCGACTCGACTCGACTATCGACTCGACTCGACTATCGACTCGACTATCGACTCGACTCGACTATCGACTCGACTATCGACTCTACTCGACTATCGACTCGACTATCGACTCGACTATCGACTCGACTATCGACTCGACTATCGACTCGACTCGACTATCGACTGGACTCGACTCGACTATCGACTCGACTATCGACTCGACTATCGACTCGACTATCGACTCGACTATCGACTCGACTATCGACTATCGACTATCGACTATCGACTATCGACTATCGACTATCGACTATCGACTATCGACTATCGACTATCGACTATCGACTATCGACTATCGACTATCGACTATCGACTATCGACTATCGACTATCGACTATCGACTATCGACTATCGACTATCGACTATCGACTATCGACTATCGACTATCGACTATCGACTATCGACTATCGACTATCGACTATCGACTATCGACTATCGACTATCGACTATCGACTATCGACTATCGACTATCGACTATCGACTATCGACTATCGACTATCGACTATCGACTATCGACTATCGACTATCGACTATCGACTATCGACTATCGACTATCGACTATCGACTATCGACTATCGACTATCGACTATCGACTATCGACTATCGACTATCGACTATCGACTATCGACTATCGACTATCGACTATCGACTATCGACTATCGACTATCGACTATCGACTATCGACTATCGACTATCGACTATCGACTATCGACTATCGACTATCGACTATCGACTATCGACTATCGACTATCGACTATCGACTATCGACTATCGACTATCGACTATCGACTATCGACTATCGACTATCGACTATCGACTATCGACTATCGACTATCGACTATCGACTATCGACTATCGACTATCGACTATCGACTATCGACTATCGACTATCGACTATCGACTATCGACTATCGACTATCGACTATCGACTATCGACTATCGACTATCGACTATCGACTATCGACTATCGACTATCGACTATCGACTATCGACTATCGACTATCGACTATCGACTATCGACTATCGACTATCGACTATCGACTATCGACTATCGACTATCGACTATCGACTATCGACTATCGACTATCGACTATCGACTATCGACTATCGACTATCGACTATCGACTATCGACTATCGACTATCGACTATCGACTATCGACTATCGACTATCGACTATCGACTATCGACTATCGACTATCGACTATCGACTATCGACTATCGACTATCGACTATCGACTATCGACTATCGACTATCGACTATCGACTATCGACTATCGACTATCGACTATCGACTATCGACTATCGACTATCGACTATCGACTATCGACTATCGACTATCGACTATCGACTATCGACTATCGACTATCGACTATCGACTATCGACTATCGACTATCGACTATCGACTATCGACTATCGACTATCGACTATCGACTATCGACTATCGACTACCGACTATCGACTATCGACTATCGACTCGACTATCGACTCGACTCGACTATCGACTCGACTCGACTATCGACTCGACTATCGACTCGACTATCGACTCGACTATCGACTCGACTATCGACTCGACTATCGACTCGACTCGACTATCGACTCGACTATCGACTCGACTCGACTATCGACTCGACTATCGACTATCGACTATCGACTATCGACTACCGACTATCGACTATCGACTATCGACTCGACTATCGACTCGACTCGACTATCGACTCGACTCGACTATCGACTCGACTCGACTATCGACTCGACTATCGACTCGACTATCGACTCGACTATCGACTCGACTATCGACTCAACTATCGACTCGACTATCGACTCGACTATCGATTCGACTATCGACTATCGACTCGACTATCGACTCGACTATCGACTCGACTCGACTATCGACTCGACTATCGACTCGACTATCGACTCGACTCGACTATCGACTCGACTATCGACTCGACTATCGACTCGACTATCGACTCGACTCGACTATCGACTCGACTCGACTATCGACTCGACTCGACTATCGACTCGACTCGACTATCGACTCGACTATCGACTCGACTCGACTATCGACTCGACTATCGACTCTACTCGACTATCGACTCGACTCGACTATCGACTCGACTATCGACTCGACTATCGACTCGACTCGACTATCGACTCGACTCGACTATCGACTCGACTATCGACTATCGACTATCGACTATCGACTATCGACTATCGACTATCGACTATCGACTATCGACTATCGACTATCGACTATCGACTATCGACTATCGACTATCGACTATCGACTATCGACTATCGACTATCGACTCGACTATCGACTCGACTATCGACTCGACTATCGACTCGACTCGACTCGACTATCGACTCGACTCGACTATCGACTCGACTATCGACTCGACTATCGACTCGACTATCGACTCGACTATCGACTCAACTATCGACTCGACTATCGACTCGACTATCGATTCGACTATCGACTATCGACTCGACTATCGACTCGACTATCGACTCGACTCGACTATCGACTCGACTATCGACTCGACTATCGACTCGACTCGACTATCGACTCGACTATCGACTCGACTATCGACTCGACTATCGACTCGACTATCGACTCGACTCGACTATCGACTCGACTCGACTATCGACTCGACTCGACTATCGACTCGACTCGACTATCGACTCGACTATCGACTCGACTCGACTATCGACTCGACTATCGACTCTACTCGACTATCGACTCGACTCGACTATCGACTCGACTATCGACTCGACTATCGACTCGACTCGACTATCGACTCGACTCGACTATCGACTCGACTATCGACTATCGACTATCGACTATCGACTATCGACTATCGACTATCGACTATCGACTATCGACTATCGACTATCGACTATCGACTATCGACTATCGACTATCGACTATCGACTATCGACTCGACTATCGACTCGACTATCGACTCGACTATCGACTCGACTCGACTATCGACTCGACTATCGACTCGACTCGACTATCGACTCGACTCGACTATCGACTATCGACTATCGACTATCGACTATCGACTATCGACTATCGACTATCGACTATCGACTATCGACTATCGACTATCGACTATCGACTATCGACTATCGACTATCGACTATCGACTATCGACTATCGACTATCGACTATTGACTATCGACTACCGACTATCGACTATCGACTATCGACTCGACTATCGACTCGACTCGACTATCGACTCGACTATCGACTCGACTATCGACTCGACTATCGACTCAACTATCGACTCGACTATCGACTCGACTATCGATTCGACTATCGACTATCGACTCGACTATCGACTCGACTATCGACTCGACTATCGACTCGACTCGACTATCGACTCGACTCGACTATCGACTCGACTCGACTATCGACTCGACTCGACTATCGACTCGACTCGACTATAGACTCGACTATCGACTCGACTCGACTATCGACTCGACTCGACTCGACTATCGACTCGACTATCGACTCGACTATCGACTCGACTATCGACTCGACTATCGACTCGACTATCGATTCGACTATCGACTCGACTATCGACTCGACTATCGACTCGACTATCGACTCGACTATCGACTCTACTATCGACTCGACTATCGACTCGACTATCGACTCGACTATCGATTCGACTATCGACTATCGACTCGACTATCGACTCGACTATCGACTCGACTATCGACTCGACTCGACTATCGACTCGACTCGACTATAGACTCGACTATCGACTCGACTCGACTATCGACTCGACTCGACTCGACTATCGACTCGACTATCGACTCGACTATCGACTATCGACTATCGACTATCGACTATCGACTATCGACTATCGACTATCGACTATCGACTATCGACTATCGACTATCGACTATCGACTATCGACTATCGACTATCGACTATCGACTATCGACTATCGACTATCGACTATCGACTATCGACCATCGACCATCGACCATCGACCATCGACCATCGACCATCGACCATCGACCATCGACCATCGACCATCGACCATCGACTATCGACCATCGACCATCGACGATCGACTATCGACTATCGACTATCGACTATCGACTATCGACTATCGACTATCGACTATCGACTATCGACTATCGACTATCGACTATCGACTATCGACTATCGACTATCGACTATCGACTATCGACTATCGACTATCGACTATCGACTATCGACTATCGACTATCGACTATCGACTATCGACTATCGACTATCGACTATCGACTATCGACTATCGACTATCGACTATCGACTATCGACTATCGACTATCGACTATCGACTATCGACTATCGACTATCGACTCGACTATCGACTCGACTATCGACTCGACTATCGACTCGACTATCGACTCGACTATCGACTCTACTATCGACTCGACTATCGACTCGACTATCGACTCGACTATCGATTCGACTATCGACTATCGACTCGACTATCGACTCGACTATCGACTCGACTATCGACTCGACTCGACTATCGACTCGACTCGACTATAGACTCGACTATCGACTCGACTCGACTATCGACTCGACTCGACTCGACTATCGACTCGACTATCGACTCGACTATCGACTATCGACTATCGACTATCGACTATCGACTATCGACTATCGACTATCGACTATCGACTATCGACTATCGACTATCGACTATCGACTATCGACTATCGACTATCGACTATCGACTCGACTCGACTATCGACTCGACTATCGACTCGACTATCGACTCGACTATCGACTCGACTATCGACTCGACTCGACTATCGACTCGACTCGACTATCGACTCGACTCGACTATCGACTCGACTCGACTATCGACTCGACTCGACTATCGACTCGACTCGACTATCGACTCGACTATCGACTCGACTCGACTATCGACTCGACTATCGACTCTACTCGACTATCGACTCGACTCGACTATCGACTCGACTATCGACTCGACTATCGACTCGACTATCGACTCGACTATCGACTCGACTCGACTATCGACTCGACTCGACTCGACTATCGACTCGACTATCGACTCGACTATCGACTCGACTATCGACTCGACTATCGACTCGACTATCGACTCGACTATCGACTATCGACTATCGACTATCGACTATCGACTATCGACTATCGCCTATCGACTATCGACTATCGACTATCGACTATCGACTATCGACTATCGACTATCGACTATCGACTATCGACTATCGACTATCGACTATCGACTATCGACTATCGACTATCGACTATCGACTATCGACTATCGACTATCGACTATCGACTATCGACTATCGACTATCGACTATCGACTATCGACTATCGACTATCGACTATCGACTATCGACTATCGACTATCGACTATCGACTATCGACTATCGACTATCGACTATCGACTATCGACTATCGACTATCGACTATCGACTATCGACTATCGACTATCGACTATCGACTATCGACTATCGACTATCGACTATCGACTATCGACTATCGACTATCGACTATCGACTATCGACTATCGACTATCGACTATCGACTATCGACTATCGACTATCGACTATCGACTATCGACTATCGACTATCGACTATCGACTATCGACTATCGACTATCGACTATCGACTATCGACTATCGACTATCGACTATCGACTATCGACTATCGACTATCGACTATCGACTATCGACTATCGACTATCGACTATCGACTATCGACTATCGACTATCGACTATCGACTATCGACTATCGACTATCGACTATCGACTATCGACTATCGACTATCGACTATCGACTATCGACTATCGACTATCGACTATCGACTATCGACTATCGACTATCGACTATCGACTATCGACTATCGACTATCGACTATCGACTATCGACTATCGACTATCGACTATCGACTATCGACTATCGACTATCGACTATCGACTATCGACTATCGACTATCGACTATCGACTATCGACTATCGACTATCGACTATCGACTATCGACTATCGACTATCGACTATCGACTATCGACTATCGACTATCGACTATCGACTATCGACTATCGACTATCGACTATCGACTATCGACTATCGACTATCGACTATCGACTATCGACTATCGACTATCGACTATCGACTATCGACTATCGACTATCGACTATCGACTATCGACTATCGACTATCGACTATCGACTATCGACTATCGACTATCGACTATCGACTATCGACTATCGACTATCGACTATCGACTATCGACTATCGACTATCGACTATCGACTATCGACTATCGACTATCGACTATCGACTATCGACTATCGACTATCGACTATCGACTATCGACTATCGACTATCGACTATCGACTATCGACTATCGACTATCGACTATCGACTATCGACTATCGACTATCGACTATCGACTATCGACTATCGACTATCGACTATCGACTATCGACTATCGACTATCGACTATCGACTATCGACTATCGACTATCGACTACCGACTATCGACTATCGACTATCGACTCGACTATCGACTCGACTCGACTATCGACTCGACTCGACTATCGACTCGACTATCGACTCGACTATCGACTCGACTATCGACTCGACTATCGACTCGACTATCGACTCGACTCGACTATCGACTCGACTATCGACTATCGACTCGACTATCGACTCGACTATCGACTATCGACTATCGACTATCGACTATCGACTATCGACTATCGACTATCGACTCGACTATCGACTCGACTCGACTATCGACTCGACTCGACTATCGACTCGACTCGACTATCGACTCGACTATCGACTCGACTATCGACTCGACTATCGACTCGACTATCGACTCAACTATCGACTCGACTATCGACTCGACTATCGATTCGACTATCGACTATCGACTCGACTATCGACTCGACTATCGACTCGACTCGACTATCGACTCGACTATCGACTCGACTATCGACTCGACTCGACTATCGACTCGACTATCGACTCGACTATCGACTCGACTATCGACTCGACTATCGACTCGACTATCGACTCGACTCGACTATCGACTCGACTCGACTATCGACTCGACTCGACTATCGACTCGACTCGACTATCGACTCGACTATCGACTCGACTCGACTATCGACTCGACTATCGACTCTACTCGACTATCGACTCGACTCGACTATCGACTCGACTATCGACTCGACTATCGACTCGACTCGACTATCGACTCGACTCGACTATCGACTCGACTATCGACTATCGACTATCGACTATCGACTATCGACTATCGACTATCGACTATCGACTATCGACTATCGACTATCGACTATCGACTATCGACTATCGACTATCGACTATCGACTATCGACTATCGACTATCGACTATCGACTCGACTATCGACTCGACTATCGACTCGACTATCGACTCGACTCGACTATCGACTCGACTCGACTATCGACTCGACTATCGACTCGACTATCGACTCGACTATCGACTCGACTATCGACTCAACTATCGACTCGACTATCGACTCGACTATCGATTCTACTATCGACTATCGACTCGACTATCGACTCGACTATCGACTCGACTCGACTATCGACTCGACTATCGACTCGACTATCGACTCGACTCGACTATCGACTCGACTATCGACTCGACTATCGACTCGACTATCGACTCGACTCGACTATCGACTCGACTCGACTATCGACTCGACTCGACTATCGACTCGACTCGACTATCGACTCGACTCGACTATCGACTCGACTATCGACTCGACTATCGACTCTACTCGACTATCGACTCGACTCGACTATCGACTCGACTATCGACTCGACTATCGACTCGACTCGACTATCGACTCGACTCGACTATCGACTCGACTATCGACTATCGACTATCGACTATCGACTATCGACTATCGACTATCGACTATCGACTATCGACTATCGACTATCGACTATCGACTATCGACTATCGACTATCGACTATCGACTATCGACTATCGACTATCGACTCGACTATCGACTCGACTATCGACTCGACTATCGACTCGACTCGACTATCGACTCGACTATCGACTCGACTCGACTATCGACTCGACTCGACTATCGACTATCGACTATCGACTATCGACTATCGACTATCGACTATCGACTATCGACTATCGACTATCGACTATCGACTATCGACTATCGACTATCGACTATCGACTATCGACTATCGACTATCGACTATCGACTATCGACTATCGACTATCGACTATCGACTACCGACTATCGACTATCGACTATCGACTCGACTATCGACTCGACTCGACTATCGACTCGACTCGACTATCGACTCGACTATCGACTCGACTATCGACTCGACTATCGACTCAACTATCGACTCGACTATCGACTCGACTATCGATTCGACTATCGACTATCGACTCGACTATCGACTCGACTATCGACTCGACTATCGACTCGACTCGACTATCGACTCGACTCGACTATAGACTCGACTATCGACTCGACTCGACTATCGACTCGACTCGACTCGACTATCGACTCGACTATCGACTCGACTATCGACTCGACTATCGACTCGACTATCGACTCGACTATCGACTCGACTATCGACTCGACTATCGACTCGACTATCGACTCGACTATCGACTCGACTATCGACTCGACTATCGACTCGACTATCGACTCGACTATCGACTCGACTATCGACTCGACTATCGACTCGACTATCGACTCGACTATCGACTCGACTATCGACTCGACTATCGATTCGACTATCGACTATCGACTCGACTATCGACTCGACTATCGACTCGACTATCGACTCGACTCGACTATCGACTCGACTATCGACTCGACTCGACTATCGACTCGACTATCGACTCGACTCGACTATCGACTCGACTCGACTATCGACTCGACTATCGACTCGACTCGACTATCGACTCGACTATCGACTCGACTCGACTATCGACTCGACTATCGACTCGACTCGACTCGACTATCGACTCGACTCGACTATCGACTCGACTATCGACTCGACTATCGACTCGACTCCACTATCGACTCGACTATCGACTCGACTCGACTATCGACTCGACTCGACTATCGACTCGACTATCGACTCGACTCGACTATCGACTATCGACTCGACTCGACTATCGACTCGACTCGACTCGACTATCGACTCGACTATCGACTCGACTCGACTATCGACTATCGACTCGACTCGACTATCGACTCGACTCGACTCGACTATCGACTCGACTCGACTATCGACTCGACTCGACTATCGACTCGACTCGACTATCGACTCGACTATCGACTCGACTCGACTATCGACTCGACTATCGACTCTACTCGACTATCGACTCGACTCGACTATCGACTCGACTATCGACTCGACTCGACTATCGACTCGACTCGACTATCGACTCGACTCGACTATCGACTCGACTCGACTATCGACTCGACTATCGACTCGACTATCGACTCGACTATCGACTCGACTATCGACTCGACTATCGACTCGACTATCGATTCGACTATCGACTATCGACTCGACTATCGACTCGACTCGACTATCGACTCGACTATCGACTCGACTCGACTATCGACTCGACTATCGACTCGACTATCGACTCGACTCGACTATCGTCTCGACTATCGACTCGACTCGACTATCGACTCGACTATCGACTCGACTATCGACTCGACTATCGACTTGACTATCGACTCGACTATCGACTCGACTATCGACTCGACTATCGACTCGACTATCGACTCGACTATCGATTCGACTATCGACTATCGACTCGACTATCGACTCGACTCGACTATCGACTCGACTCGACTATCGACTCGACTATCGACTATCGACTATCGACTATCGACTATCGACTATCGACTATCGACTATCGACTATCGACTATCGACTATCGACTATCGACTATCGAGTATCGACTATCGACTATCGACTATCGACTATCGACTATCGACTATCGACTATCGACTATCGACTATCGACTATCGACTATCGACTATCGACTATCGACTATCGACTATCGACTATCGACTACCGACTATCGACTATCGACTATCGACTCGACTATCGACTCGACTCGACTATCGACTCGACTCGACTATCGACTCGACTATCGACTCGACTATCGACTCGACTATCGACTCGACTATCGACTCGACTATCGACTCGACTCGACTATCGACTCGACTATCGACTCGACTCGACTATCGACTCGACTATCGACTCGACTCGACTATCGACTCGACTCGACTATCGACTCGACTATCGACTATCGACTATCGACTATCGACTATCGACTACCGACTATCGACTATCGACTATCGACTAGACTATCGACTCGACTCGACTATCGACTCGACTCGACTATCGACTCGACTATCGACTCGACTATCGACTCGACTATCGACTCAACTATCGACTCGACTATCGACTCGACTATCGATTCGACTATCGACTATCGACTCGACTATCGACTCGACTATCGACTCGACTATCGACTCGACTCGACTATCGACTCGACTCGACTATCGACTCGACTATCGACTCGACTCGACTATCGACTCGACTATCGACTCGACTCGACTATCGACTCGACTATCGACTCGACTCGACTCGACTATCGACTCGACTCGACTATCGACTCGACTATCGACTCGACTATCGACTCGACTCCACTATCGACTCGACTATCGACTCGACTCGACTATCGACTCGACTCGACTATCGACTCGACTATCGACTCGACTATCGACTCGACTATCGACTCGACTCGACTATCGACTCGACTCGACTATCGACTCGACTATCGACTCGACTCGACTATCGACTCGACTCGACTATCGACTCGACTATCGACTCGACTATCGACTCGACTCGACTATCGACTCGACTATCGACTCGACTATCGACTCGACTATCGACTCGACTCGACTATCGACTCGACTCGACTATCGACTCGACTCGACTATCGACTCGACTCGACTATCGACTCGACTCGACTATCGACTCGACTATCGACTCGACTCGACTATCGACTCGACTATCGACTCTACTCGACTATCGACTCGACTCGACTATCGACTCGACTATCGACTCGACTATCGACTCGACTCGACTATCGACTCTACTCGACTATCGACTCGACTCGACTATCGACTCGACTATCGACTCGACTATCGACTCGACTCGACTATCGACTCGACTCGACTATCGACTCGACTCGACTATCGACTCGACTCGACTATCGACTCGACTCGACTATCGACTCGACTCGACTATCGACTCGACTCGACTATCGACTCGACTATCGACTCGACTATCGACTCGACTATCGACTCGACTATCGACTCGACTATCGACTCGACTATCGACTCGACTATCGACTCGACTATCGACTCGACTATCGACTCGACTATCGACTCGACTATCGACTCGACTATCGACTCGACTATCGACTCGACTATCGACTCGACTATCGATTCGACTATCGACTATCGACTCGACTATCGACTCGACTATCGACTATCGACTATCGACTATCGACTATCGACTATCGACTATCGACTATCGACTATCGACTATCGACTATCGACTATCGACTATCGACTATCGACTATCGACTATCGACTATCGACTATCGACTATCGACTATCGACTATCGACTATCGACTATCGACTATCGACTATCGACTATCGACTATCGACTATCGACTATCGACTATCGACTATCGACTATCGACTATCGACTATCGACTATCGACTATCGACTATCGACTATCGACTATCGACTATCGACTATCGACTATCGACTATCGACTATCGACTATCGACTATCGACTATCGACTATCGACTATCGACTATCGACTATCGACTATCGACTATCGACTATCGACTA
The DNA here is from genome assembly GCA_933228935.1 of Pemphredon lugubris. NCBI lineage: Eukaryota > Metazoa > Arthropoda > Insecta > Hymenoptera > Crabronidae > Pemphredon > Pemphredon lugubris. The sequence goes on from OW121815.1 coordinate 36,363,454, forward strand.
TCGACTATCGACTATCGACTATCGACTATCGACTATCGACTATCGACTATCGACTATCGACTATCGACTATCGACTATCGACTATCGACTATCGACTATCGACTATCGACTATCGACTATCGACTATCGACTATCGACTATCGACTATCGACTATCGACTATCGACTATCGACTATCGACTATCGACTATCGACTATCGACTATCGACTATCGACTATCGACTCGACTATCGACTCGACTCGACTATCGACTCGACTCGACTATCGACTCGACTATCGACTCGACTATCGACTCGACTATCGACTCGACTATCGACTCGACTATCGACTCGACTCGACTATCGACTCGACTATCGACTCGACTCGACTATCGACTCGACTATCGACTATCGACTATCGACTATCGACTACCGACTATCGACTATCGACTATCGACTCGACTATCGACTCGACTCGACTATCGACTCGACTCGACTATCGACTCGACTCGACTATCGACTCGACTATCGACTCGACTATCGACTCGACTATCGACTCGACTATCGACTCAACTATCGACTCGACTATCGACTCGACTATCGATTCGACTATCGACTATCGACTCGACTATCGACTCGACTATCGACTCGACTCGACTATCGACTCGACTATCGACTCGACTATCGACTCGACTCGACTATCGACTCGACTATCGACTCGACTATCGACTCGACTATCGACTCGACTATCGACTCGACTATCGACTCGACTCGACTATCGACTCGACTCGACTATCGACTCGACTCGACTATCGACTCGACTCGACTATCGACTCGACTATCGACTCGACTCGACTATCGACTCGACTATCGACTCTACTCGACTATCGACTCGACTCGACTATCGACTCGACTATCGACTCGACTATCGACTCGACTATCGACTCGACTCGACTATCGACTCGACTCGACTATCGACTCGACTATCGACTATCGACTATCGACTATCGACTATCGACTATCGACTATCGACTATCGACTATCGACTATCGACTATCGACTATCGACTATCGACTATCGACTATCGACTATCGACTATCGACTATCGACTCGACTATCGACTCGACTATCGACTCGACTATCGACTCGACTCGACTATCGACTCGACTCGACTATCGACTCGACTATCGACTCGACTATCGACTCGACTATCGACTCGACTATCGACTCAACTATCGACTCGACTATCGACTCGACTATCGATTCGACTATCGACTATCGACTCGACTATCGACTCGACTATCGACTCGACTATCGACTCGACTATCGACTCGACTATCGACTCGACTATCGACTCGACTCGACTATCGACTCGACTATCGACTCGACTATCGACTCGACTATCGACTCGACTCGACTATCGACTCGACTCGACTATCGACTCGACTCGACTATCGACTCGACTCGACTATCGACTCGACTCGACTATCGACTCGACTCGACTATCGACTCGACTCGACTATCGACTCGACTATCGACTCGACTATCGACTCTACTCGACTATCGACTCGACTCGACTATCGACTCGACTATCGACTCGACTATCGACTCGACTCGACTATCGACTCGACTCGACTATCGACTCGACTATCGACTATCGACTATCGACTATCGACTATCGACTATCGACTATCGACTATCGACTATCGACTATCGACTATCGACTATCGACTATCGACTATCGACTATCGACTATCGACTATCGACTATCGACTATCGACTATCGACTATCGACTCGACTATCGACTCGACTATCGACTCGACTATCGACTCGACTCGACTATCGACTCGACTATCGACTCGACTCGACTATCGACTCGACTCGACTATCGACTATCGACTATCGACTATCGACTATCGACTATCGACTATCGACTATCGACTATCGACTATCGACTATCGACTATCGACTATCGACTATCGACTATCGACTATCGACTATCGACTATCGACTATCGACTATCGACTATCGACTATCGACTACCGACTATCGACTATCGACTATCGACTCGACTATCGACTCGACTCGACTATCGACTCGACTCGACTATCGACTCGACTATCGACTCGACTATCGACTCGACTATCGACTCAACTATCGACTCGACTATCGACTCGACAATCGATTCGACTATCGACTATCGACTCGACTATCGACTCGACTATCGACTCGACTATCGACTCGACTCGACTATCGACTCGACTCGACTATAGACTCGACTATCGTCTCGACTCGACTATCGACTCGACTCGACTCGACTATCGACTCGACTATCGACTCGACTATCGACTCGACTATCGACTCGACTATCGACTCGACTATCGACTCGACTATCGACTCGACTATCGACTCGACTATCGACTCGACTATCGACTCGACTATCGACTCGACTATCGACTCGACTATCGACTCGACTATCGACTCGACTATCGACTCGACTATCGACTCGACTATCGATTCGACTATCGACTATCGACTCGACTATCGACTCGACTATCGACTCGACTATCGACTCGACTCGACTATCGACTCGACTATCGACTCGACTCGACTATCGACTCGACTATCGACTCGACTCGACTATCGACTCGACTCGACTATCGACTCGACTATCGACTCGACTCGACTATCGACTCGACTATCGACTCGACTATCGACTCGACTCGACTATCGACTCGACTCGACTCGACTATCGACTCGACTCGACTATCGACTCGACTATCGACTCGACTATCGACTCGACTCCACTATCGACTCGACTATCGACTCGACTCGACTATCGACTCGACTCGACTATCGACTCGACTATCGACTCGACTCGACTATCGACTATCGACTCGACTCGACTATCGACTCGACTCGACTCGACTATCGACTCGACTCGACTATCGACTCGACTCGACTATCGACTCGACTCGACTATCGACTCGACTCGACTATCGACTCGACTATCGACTCGACTATCGACTCTACTCGACTATCGACTCGACTCGACTATCGACTCGACTATCGACTCGACTCGACTATCGACTCGACTCGACTATCGACTCGACTCGACTATCGACTCGACTCGACTATCGACTCGACTATCGACTCGACTATCGACTCGACTATCGACTCGACTATCGACTCGACTATCGACTCGACTATCGATTCGACTATCGACTATCGACTCGACTATCGACTCGACTCGACTATCGACTCGACTATCGACTCGACTCGACTATCGACTCGACTATCGACTCGACTATCGACTCGACTCGACTATCGTCTCGACTATCGACTCGACTCGACTATCGACTCGACTATCGACTCGACTATCGACTCGACTATCGACTCGACTATCGACTCGACTATCGACTCGACTATCGACTCGACTATCGACTCGACTATCGACTCGACTATCGATTCGACTATCGACTATCGACTCGACTATCGACTCGACTCGACTATCGACTATCGACTATCGACTATCGACTATCGACTATCGACTATCGACTATCGACTATCGACTATCGACTATCGACTATCGACTATCGACTATCGACTATCGACTATCGACTATCGACTATCGACTATCGACTATCGACTATCGACTATCGACTATCGACTATCGACTATCGACTATCGACTATCGACTATCGACTATCGACTATCGACTATCGACTATCGACTATCGACTATCGACTATCGACTATCGACTATCGACTATCGACTATCGACTATCGACTATCGACTATCGACTATCGACTATCGACTATCGACTATCGACTATCGACTATCGACTATCGACTATCGACTATCGACTATCGACTATCGACTATCGACTATCGACTATCGACTATCGACTATCGACTATCGACTATCGACTATCGACTATCGACTATCGACTATCGACTATCGACTATCGACTATCGACTATCGACTATCGACTATCGACTATCGACTATCGACTATCGACTATCGACTATCGACTATCGACTATCGACTATCGACTATCGACTATCGACTATCGACTATCGACTATCGACTATCGACTATCGACTATCGACTATCGACTATCGACTATCGACTATCGACTATCGACTATCGACTATCGACTATCGACTATCGACTATCGACTATCGACTATCGACTATCGACTATCGACTATCGACTATCGACTATCGACTATCGACTATCGACTATCGACTATCGACTATCGACTATCGACTATCGACTATCGACTATCGACTATCGACTATCGACTATCGACTATCGACTATCGACTATCGACTATCGACTATCGACTATCGACTATCGACTATCGACTATCGACTATCGACTATCGACTATCGACTATCGACTATCGACTATCGACTATCGACTATCGACTATCGACTATCGACTATCGACTATCGACTATCGACTATCGACTATCGACTATCGACTATCGACTACCGACTATCGACTATCGACTATCGACTCGACTATCGACTCGACTCGACTATCGACTCGACTCGACTATCGACTCGACTATCGACTCGACTATCGACTCGACTATCGACTCGACTATCGACTCGACTATCGACTCGACTCGACTATCGACTCGACTATCGACTCGACTCGACTATCGACTCGACTATCGACTATCGACTATCGACTATCGACTACCGACTATCGACTATCGACTATCGACTCGACTATCGACTCGACTCGACTATCGACTCGACTCGACTATCGACTCGACTCGACTATCGACTCGACTATCGACTCGACTATCGACTCGACTATCGACTCGACTATCGACTCAACTATCGACTCGACTATCGACTCGACTATCGATTCGACTATCGACTATCGACTCGACTATCGACTCGCCTATCGACTCGACTCGACTATCGACTCGACTATCGACTCGACTATCGACTCGACTCGACTATCGACTCGACTATCGACTCGACTATCGACTCGACTATCGACTCGACTCGACTATCGACTCGACTCGACTATCGACTCGACTCGACTATCGACTCGACTCGACTATCGACTCGACTATCGACTCGACTCGACTATCGACTCGACTATCGACTCTACTCGACTATCGACTCGACTCGACTATCGACTCGACTATCGACTCGACTATCGACTCGACTCGACTATCGACTCGACTCGACTATCGACTCGACTATCGACTATCGACTATCGACTATCGACTATCGACTATCGACTATCGACTATCGACTATCGACTATCGACTATCGACTATCGACTATCGACTATCGACTATCGACTATCGACTATCGACTATCGACTCGACTATCGACTCGACTATCGACTCGACTATCGACTCGACTCGACTCGACTATCGACTCGACTCGACTATCGACTCGACTATCGACTCGACTATCGACTCGACTATCGACTCGACTATCGACTCAACTATCGACTCGACTATCGACTCGACTATCGATTCGACTATCGACTATCGACTCGACTATCGACTCGACTATCGACTCGACTCGACTATCGACTCGACTATCGACTCGACTATCGACTCGACTCGACTATCGACTCGACTATCGACTCGACTATCGACTCGACTATCGACTCGACTATCGACTCGACTCGACTATCGACTCGACTCGACTATCGACTCGACTCGACTATCGACTCGACTCGACTATCGACTCGACTATCGACTCGACTCGACTATCGACTCGACTATCGACTCTACTCGACTATCGACTCGACTCGACTATCGACTCGACTATCGACTCGACTCGACTCGACTCGACTATCGACTCGACTCGACTATCGACTCGACTATCGACTATCGACTATCGACTATCGACTATCGACTATCGACTATCGACTATCGACTATCGACTATCGACTATCGACTATCGACTATCGACTATCGACTATCGACTATCGACTATCGACTCGACTATCGACTCGACTATCGACTCGACTATCGACTCGACTCGACTATCGACTCGACTATCGACTCGACTCGACTATCGACTCGACTCGACTATCGACTATCGACTATCGACTATCGACTATCGACTATCGACTATCGACTATCGACTATCGACTATCGACTATCGACTATCGACTATCGACTATCGACTATCGACTATCGACTATCGACTATCGACTATCGACTATCGACTATTGACTATCGACTACCGACTATCGACTATCGACTATCGACTCGACTATCGACTCGACTCGACTATCGACTCGACTATCGACTCGACTATCGACTCGACTATCGACTCAACTATCGACTCGACTATCGACTCGACTATCGATTCGACTATCGACTATCGACTCGACTATCGACTCGACTATCGACTCGACTATCGACTCGACTCGACTATCGACTCGACTCGACTATCGACTCGACTCGACTATCGACTCGACTCGACTATAGACTCGACTATCGACTCGACTCGACTATCGACTCGACTCGACTCGACTATCGACTCGACTATCGACTCGACTATCGACTCGACTATCGACTCGACTATCGACTCGACTATCGATTCGACTATCGACTCGACTATCGACTCGACTATCGACTCGACTATCGACTCGACTATCGACTCTACTATCGACTCGACTATCGACTCGACTATCGACTCGACTATCGATTCGACTATCGACTATCGACTCGACTATCGACTCGACTATCGACTCGACTATCGACTCGACTCGACTATCGACTCGACTCGACTATAGACTCGACTATCGACTCGACTCGACTATCGACTCGACTCGACTCGACTATCGACTCGACTATCGACTCGACTATCGACTATCGACTATCGACTATCGACTATCGACTATCGACTATCGACTATCGACTATCGACTATCGACTATCGACTATCGACTATCGACTATCGACTATCGACTATCGACTATCGACTATCGACTATCGACTATCGACTATCGACTATCGACTATCGACCATCGACCATCGACCATCGACCATCGACCATCGACCATCGACCATCGACCATCGACCATCGACCATCGACCATCGACTATCGACCATCGACCATCGACGATCGACTATCGACTATCGACTATCGACTATCGACTATCGACTATCGACTATCGACTATCGACTATCGACTATCGACTATCGACTATCGACTATCGACTATCGACTATCGACTATCGACTATCGACTATCGACTATCGACTATCGACTATCGACTATCGACTATCGACTATCGACTATCGACTATCGACTATCGACTATCGACTATCGACTATCGACTATCGACTATCGACTATCGACTATCGACTATCGACTATCGACTATCGACTATCGACTATCGACTCGACTATCGACTCGACTATCGACTCGACTATCGACTCGACTATCGACTCGACTATCGACTCTACTATCGACTCGACTATCGACTCGACTATCGACTCGACTATCGATTCGACTATCGACTATCGACTCGACTATCGACTCGACTATCGACTCGACTATCGACTCGACTCGACTATCGACTCGACTCGACTATAGACTCGACTATCGACTCGACTCGACTATCGACTCGACTCGACTCGACTATCGACTCGACTATCGACTCGACTATCGACTATCGACTATCGACTATCGACTATCGACTATCGACTATCGACTATCGACTATCGACTATCGACTATCGACTATCGACTATCGACTATCGACTATCGACTATCGACTATCGACTCGACTCGACTATCGACTCGACTATCGACTCGACTATCGACTCGACTATCGACTCGACTATCGACTCGACTCGACTATCGACTCGACTCGACTATCGACTCGACTCGACTATCGACTCGACTCGACTATCGACTCGACTCGACTATCGACTCGACTCGACTATCGACTCGACTATCGACTCGACTCGACTATCGACTCGACTATCGACTCTACTCGACTATCGACTCGACTCGACTATCGACTCGACTATCGACTCGACTATCGACTCGACTATCGACTCGACTATCGACTCGACTCGACTATCGACTCGACTCGACTCGACTATCGACTCGACTATCGACTCGACTATCGACTCGACTATCGACTCGACTATCGACTCGACTATCGACTCGACTATCGACTATCGACTATCGACTATCGACTATCGACTATCGACTATCGCCTATCGACTATCGACTATCGACTATCGACTATCGACTATCGACTATCGACTATCGACTATCGACTATCGACTATCGACTATCGACTATCGACTATCGACTATCGACTATCGACTATCGACTATCGACTATCGACTATCGACTATCGACTATCGACTATCGACTATCGACTATCGACTATCGACTATCGACTATCGACTATCGACTATCGACTATCGACTATCGACTATCGACTATCGACTATCGACTATCGACTATCGACTATCGACTATCGACTATCGACTATCGACTATCGACTATCGACTATCGACTATCGACTATCGACTATCGACTATCGACTATCGACTATCGACTATCGACTATCGACTATCGACTATCGACTATCGACTATCGACTATCGACTATCGACTATCGACTATCGACTATCGACTATCGACTATCGACTATCGACTATCGACTATCGACTATCGACTATCGACTATCGACTATCGACTATCGACTATCGACTATCGACTATCGACTATCGACTATCGACTATCGACTATCGACTATCGACTATCGACTATCGACTATCGACTATCGACTATCGACTATCGACTATCGACTATCGACTATCGACTATCGACTATCGACTATCGACTATCGACTATCGACTATCGACTATCGACTATCGACTATCGACTATCGACTATCGACTATCGACTATCGACTATCGACTATCGACTATCGACTATCGACTATCGACTATCGACTATCGACTATCGACTATCGACTATCGACTATCGACTATCGACTATCGACTATCGACTATCGACTATCGACTATCGACTATCGACTATCGACTATCGACTATCGACTATCGACTATCGACTATCGACTATCGACTATCGACTATCGACTATCGACTATCGACTATCGACTATCGACTATCGACTATCGACTATCGACTATCGACTATCGACTATCGACTATCGACTATCGACTATCGACTATCGACTATCGACTATCGACTATCGACTATCGACTATCGACTATCGACTATCGACTATCGACTATCGACTATCGACTATCGACTATCGACTATCGACTATCGACTATCGACTATCGACTATCGACTATCGACTATCGACTATCGACTATCGACTATCGACTATCGACTATCGACTATCGACTATCGACTATCGACTATCGACTATCGACTATCGACTATCGACTATCGACTATCGACTATCGACTATCGACTATCGACTATCGACTATCGACTATCGACTATCGACTATCGACTATCGACTATCGACTATCGACTATCGACTATCGACTATCGACTATCGACTATCGACTATCGACTATCGACTATCGACTATCGACTATCGACTATCGACTATCGACTATCGACTATCGACTATCGACTATCGACTAGCGACTATCGACTATCGACTATCGACTCGACTATCGACTCGACTCGACTATCGACTCGACTCGACTATCGACTCGACTATCGACTCGACTATCGACTCGACTATCGACTCGACTATCGACTCGACTATCGACTCGACTCGACTATCGACTCGACTATCGACTATCGACTCGACTATCGACTCGACTATCGACTATCGACTATCGACTATCGACTACCGACTATCGACTATCGACTATCGACTCGACTATCGACTCGACTCGACTATCGACTCGACTCGACTATCGACTCGACTCGACTATCGACTCGACTATCGACTCGACTATCGACTCGACTATCGACTCGACTATCGACTCAACTATCGACTCGACTATCGACTCGACTATCGATTCGACTATCGACTATCGACTCGACTATCGACTCGACTATCGACTCGACTCGACTATCGACTCGACTATCGACTCGACTATCGACTCGACTCGACTATCGACTCGACTATCGACTCGACTATCGACTCGACTATCGACTCGACTATCGACTCGACTATCGACTCGACTCGACTATCGACTCGACTCGACTATCGACTCGACTCGACTATCGACTCGACTCGACTATCGACTCGACTATCGACTCGACTCGACTATCGACTCGACTATCGACTCTACTCGACTATCGACTCGACTCGACTATCGACTCGACTATCGACTCGACTATCGACTCGACTCGACTATCGACTCGACTCGACTATCGACTCGACTATCGACTATCGACTATCGACTATCGACTATCGACTATCGACTATCGACTATCGACTATCGACTATCGACTATCGACTATCGACTATCGACTATCGACTATCGACTATCGACTATCGACTATCGACTATCGACTATCGACTCGACTATCGACTCGACTATCGACTCGACTATCGACTCGACTCGACTATCGACTCGACTCGACTATCGACTCGACTATCGACTCGACTATCGACTCGACTATCGACTCGACTATCGACTCAACTATCGACTCGACTATCGACTCGACTATCGATTCGACTATCGACTATCGACTCGACTATCGACTCGACTATCGACTCGACTCGACTATCGACTCGACTATCGACTCGACTATCGACTCGACTCGACTATCGACTCGACTATCGACTCGACTATCGACTCGACTATCGACTCGACTCGACTATCGACTCGACTCGACTATCGACTCGACTCGACTATCGACTCGACTCGACTATCGACTCGACTCGACTATCGACTCGACTCGACTATCGACTCGACTATCGACTCGACTATCGACTCTACTCGACTATCGACTCGACTCGACTATCGACTCGACTATCGACTCGACTATCGACTCGACTCGACTATCGACTCGACTCGACTATCGACTCGACTATCGACTATCGACTATCGACTATCGACTATCGACTATCGACTATCGACTATCGACTATCGACTATCGACTATCGACTATCGACTATCGACTATCGACTATCGACTATCGACTATCGACTATCGACTATCGACTATCGACTCGACTATCGACTCGACTATCGACTCGACTATCGACTCGACTCGACTATCGACTCGACTATCGACTCGACTCGACTATCGACTCGACTCGACTATCGACTATCGACTATCGACTATCGACTATCGACTATCGACTATCGACTATCGACTATCGACTATCGACTATCGACTATCGACTATCGACTATCGACTATCGACTATCGACTATCGACTATCGACTATCGACTATCGACTATCGACTATCGACTATCGACTACCGACTATCGACTATCGACTATCGACTCGACTATCGACTCGACTCGACTATCGACTCGACTCTACTATCGACTCGACTATCGACTCGACTATCGACTCGACTATCGACTCAACTATCGACTCGACTATCGACTCGACTATCGATTCGACTATCGACTATCGACTCGACTATCGACTCGACTATCGACTCGACTATCGACTCGACTCGACTATCGACTCGACTCGACTATAGACTCGACTATCGACTCGACTCGACTATCGACTCGACTCGACTCGACTATCGACTCGACTATCGACTCGACTATCGACTCGACTATCGACTCGACTATCGACTCGACTATCGACTCGACTATCGACTCGACTATCGACTCGACTATCGACTCGACTATCGACTCGACTATCGACTCGACTATCGACTCGACTATCGACTCGACTATCGACTCGACTATCGACTCGACTATCGACTCGACTATCGACTCGACTATCGACTCGACTATCGACTCGACTATCGATTCGACTATCGACTATCGACTCGACTATCGACTCGACTATCGACTCGACTATCGACTCGACTCGACTATCGACTCGACTATCGACTCGACTCGACTATCGACTCGACTATCGACTCGACTCGACTATCGACTCGACTCGACTATCGACTCGACTATCGACTCGACTCGACTATCGACTCGACTATCGACTCGACTCGACTATCGACTCGACTATCGACTCGACTCGACTCGACTATCGACTCGACTCGACTATCGACTCGACTATCGACTCGACTATCGACTCGACTCCACTATCGACTCGACTATCGACTCGACTCGACTATCGACTCGACTCGACTATCGACTCGACTATCGACTCGACTCGACTATCGACTATCGACTATCGACTATCGACTATCGACTATCGACTATCGACTATCGACTATCGACTATCGACTATCGACTATCGACTATCGACTATCGACTATCGACTATCGACTATCGACTATCGACTATCGACTATCGACTATCGACTATCGACTATCGACTATCGACTATCGACTATCGACTATCGACTATCGACTATCGACTATCGACTATCGACTATCGACTATCGACTATCGACTATCGACTATCGACTATCGACTATCGACTATCGACTATCGACTATCGACTATCGACTATCGACTATCGACTATCGACTATCGACTATCGACTATCGACTATCGACTATCGACTATCGACTATCGACTATCGACTATCGACTATCGACTATCGACTATCGACTATCGACTATCGACTATCGACTATCGACTATCGACTATCGACTATCGACTATCGACTACCGACTATCGACTATCGACTATCGACTCGACTATCGACTCGACTCGACTATCGACTCGACTCGACTATCGACTCGACTATCGACTCGACTATCGACTCGACTATCGACTCGACTATCGACTCGACTATCGACTCGACTCGACTATCGACTCGACTATCGACTCGACTCGACTATCGACTCGACTATCGACTATCGACTATCGACTATCGACTACCGACTATCGACTATCGACTATCGACTCGACTATCGACTCGACTCGACTATCGACTCGACTCGACTATCGACTCGACTCGACTATCGACTCGACTATCGACTCGACTATCGACTCGACTATCGACTCGACTATCGACTCAACTATCGACTCGACTATCGACTCGACTATCGATTCGACTATCGACTATCGACTCGACTATCGACTCGACTATCGACTCGACTCGACTATCGACTCGACTATCGACTCGACTATCGACTCGACTCGACTATCGACTCGACTATCGACTCGACTATCGACTCGACTATCGACTCGACTATCGACTCGACTATCGACTCGACTCGACTATCGACTCGACTCGACTATCGACTCGACTCGACTATCGACTCGACTCGACTATCGACTCGACTATCGACTCGACTCGACTATCGACTCGACTATCGACTCTACTCGACTATCGACTCGACTCGACTATCGACTCGACTATCGACTCGACTATCGACTCGACTATCGACTCGACTCGACTATCGACTCGACTCGACTATCGACTCGACTATCGACTATCGACTATCGACTATCGACTATCGACTATCGACTATCGACTATCGACTATCGACTATCGACTATCGACTATCGACTATCGACTATCGACTATCGACTATCGACTATCGACTATCGACTCGACTATCGACTCGACTATCGACTCGACTATCGACTCGACTCGACTATCGACTCGACTCGACTATCGACTCGACTATCGACTCGACTATCGACTCGACTATCGACTCGACTATCGACTCAACTATCGACTCGACTATCGACTCGACTATCGATTCGACTATCGACTATCGACTCGACTATCGACTCGACTATCGACTCGACTATCGACTCGACTATCGACTCGACTATCGACTCGACTATCGACTCGACTCGACTATCGACTCGACTATCGACTCGACTATCGACTCGACTATCGACTCGACTCGACTATCGACTCGACTCGACTATCGACTCGACTCGACTATCGACTCGACTCGACTATCGACTCGACTCGACTATCGACTCGACTCGACTATCGACTCGACTCGACTATCGACTCGACTATCGACTCGACTATCGACTCTACTCGACTATCGACTCGACTCGACTATCGACTCGACTATCGACTCGACTATCGACTCGACTCGACTATCGACTCGACTCGACTATCGACTCGACTATCGACTATCGACTATCGACTATCGACTATCGACTATCGACTATCGACTATCGACTATCGACTATCGACTATCGACTATCGACTATCGACTATCGACTATCGACTATCGACTATCGACTATCGACTATCGACTATCGACTATCGACTATCGACTATCGACTCGACTATCGACTCGACTATCGACTCGACTATCGACTCGACTCGACTATCGACTCGACTATCGACTCGACTCGACTATCGACTCGACTCGACTATCGACTCGACTCGACTATCGACTATCGACTATCGACTATCGACTATCGACTATCGACTATCGACTATCGACTATCGACTATCGACTATCGACTATCGACTATCGACTATCGACTATCGACTATCGACTATCGACTATCGACTATCGACTATCGACTATCGACTATCGACTACCGACTATCGACTATCGACTATCGACTCGACTATCGACTCGACT
>OW121815.1:36378309-36456432 GCA_933228935.1 Pemphredon lugubris
TCGACTCGACTATCGACTCGACTATCGACTCGACTCGACTATCGACTCGACTATCGACTCGACTATCGACTCGACTATCGACTCGACTATCGACTCGACTATCGACTCGACTATCGACTCGACTATCGACTCGACTCGACTATCGACTCGACTATCGACTCGACTCGACTATCGACTCGACTCGACTATCGACTCGACTATCGACTCGACTCGACTATCGACTATCGACTCGACTATCGACTATCGACTCGACTATCGACTCGACTCGACTATCGACTCGACTATCGACTCGACTATCGACTCGACTATCGACTCGACTCGACTATCGACTATCGACTCGACTATCGACTATCGACTCGACTATCGACTCGACTCGACTATCGACTCGACTATCGACTCGACTATCGACTCGACTATCGACTCGACTATCGACTCGACTATCGACTCGACTATCGACTCGACTCGACTATCGACTCGACTCGACTATCGACTCGACTATCGACTCGACTATCGACTCGACTATCGACTCGACTATCGACTCGACTATCGACTCGACTATCGACTCGACTATCGACTCGACTCGACTATCGACTCGACTATCGACTCGACTCGACTATCGACTCGACTCGACTATCGACTCGACTATCGACTCTCGACTCGACTATCGACTCGACTCGACTATCGACTCGACTATCGACTCGACTATCGACTCGACTATCGACTCGACTATCGACTCGACTATCGACTCGACTATCGACTATCGACTATCGACTCGACTATCGACTCGACTATCGACTCGACTATCGACTCGACTATCGACTCGACTATCGACTCGACTATCGACTATCGACTATCGACTATCGACTATCGACTATCGACTATCGACTATCGACTATCGACTATCGACTCGACTATCGACTCGACTCGACTATCGACTCGACTATCGACTCGACTCGACTATCGACTCGACTCGACTATCGACTCGACTCGACTATCGACTCGACTCGACTATCGACTCGACTCGACTATCGACTATCGACTATCGACTATCGACTATCGACTATCGACTATCGACTATCGACTATCGACTATCGACTATCGACTATCGACTATCGACTATCGACTATCGACTATCGACTATCGACTATCGACTATCGACTATCGACTATCGACTATCGACTATCGACTATCGACTATCGACTATCGACTATCGACTATCGACTATCGACTATCGACTATCGACTATCGACTATCGACTATCGACTATCGACTATCGACTATCGACTATCGACTATCGACTATCGACTATCGACTATCGACTATCGACTATCGACTATCGACTATCGACTATCGACTATCGACTATCGACTATCGACTATCGACTATCGACTATCGACTATCGACTATCGACTATCGACTATCGACTATCGACTATCGACTATCGACTATCGACTCGACTATCGACTATCGACTCGACTATCGACTCGACTATCGACTCGACTATCGACTCGACTATCGACTCGACTATCGACTCGACTATCGACTCGACTCGACTATCGACTCGACTATCGACTCGACTCGACTATCGACTCGACTATCGACTCGACTATCGACTCGACTATCGACTCGACTATCGACTCGACTATCGACTCGACTATCGACTCGACTATCGACTCGACTATCGACTCGACTCGACTATCGACTCGACTATCGACTCGACTCGACTATCGACTCGACTCGACTATCGACTCGACTCGACTATCGACTCGACTATCGACTCGACTCGACTATCGACTATCGACTCGACTATCGACTATCGACTCGACTATCGACTCGACTCGACTATCGACTCGACTATCGACTCGACTATCGACTCGACTATCGACTCGACTATCGACTCGACTATCGACTCGACTCGACTATCGACTCGACTATCGACTCGACTCGACTATCGACTCGACTATCGACTCGACTATCGACTCGACTATCGACTCGACTATCGACTCGACTATCGACTCGACTCGACTATCGACTCGACTATCGACTCGACTCGACTATCGACTCGACTCGACTATCGACTCGACTATCGACTCGACTCGACTATCGACTCGACTCGACTATCGACTCGACTATCGACTCGACTATCGACTCGACTATCGACTCGACTATCGACTCGACTATCGACTCGACTATCGACTCGACTATCGACTATCGACTATCGACTATCGACTATCGACTATCGACTCGACTATCGACTCGACTCGACTATCGACTCGACTATCGACTCGACTATCGACTCGACTATCGACTCGACTATCGACTCGACTATCGACTCGACTATCGACTATCGACTATCGACTATCGACTATCGACTATCGACTATCGACTATCGACTATCGACTATCGACTATCGACTCGACTATCGACTCGACTCGACTATCGACTCGACTATCGACTCGACTCGACTATCGACTCGACTCGACTATCGACTCGACTCGACTATCGACTCGACTATCGACTCGACTATCGACTCGACTATCGACTATCGACTATCGACTATCGACTATCGACTATCGACTATCGACTATCGACTATCGACTATCGACTATCGACTATCGACTATCGACTATCGACTATCGACTATCGACTATCGACTATCGACTATCGACTATCGACTCTCGACTATCGACTATCGACTATCGACTATCGACTATCGACTATCGACTATCGACTATCGACTATCGACTATCGACTATCGACTATCGACTATCGACTATCGACTATCGACTATCGACTATCGACTATCGACTATCGACTATCGACTATCGACTATCGACTATCGACTATCGACTATCGACTATCGACTATCGACTATCGACTATCGACTATCGACTATCGACTATCGACTATCGACTATCGACTATCGACTATCGACTATCGACTATCGACTATCGACTATCGACTATCGACTATCGACTATCGACTATCGACTATCGACTATCGACTATCGACTATCGACTATCGACTATCGACTATCGACTATCGACTATCGACTATCGACTATCGACTATCGACTATCGACTATCGACTATCGACTATCGACTATCGACTATCGACTATCGACTATCGACTATCGACTATCGACTATCGACTATCGACTATCGACTATCGACTATCGACTATCGACTATCGACTATCGACTATCGACTATCGACTATCGACTATCGACTATCGACTATCGACTATCGAGTATCGACTATCGACTATCGACTATCGACTATCGACTCGACTATCGACTCGACTATCGACTCGCCTCGACTATCGACTCGACTATCGACTCGACTATCGACTCGACTCGACTATCGACTCGACTATCGACTCTACTCGACTATCGACTCGACTATCGACTCGACTATCGACTCGACTATCGACTCGACTCGACTATCGACTCGACTATCGACTCGACTCGACTATCGACTCGACTCGACTATCGACTCGACTCGACTATCGACTCGACTATCGACTCGACTATCGACTCGACTATCGACTATCGACTATCGACTATCGACTATCGACTATCGACTATCGACTATCGACTATCGACTATCGACTATCGACTATCGACTATCGACTATCGACTATCGACTATCGACTCGACTATCGACTCGACTATCGACTCGACTATCGACTCGACTCGACTATCGACTCGACTATCGACTCGACTCGACTATCGACTCGACTATCGACTCGACTATCGACTCGACTATCGACTCGACTATCGACTCGACTATCGACTCGACTATCGACTCGACTATCGACTCGACTATCGACTATCGACTATCGACTATCGACTATCGACTATCGACTATCGACTATCGACTATCGACTATCGACTATCGACTCGACTATCGACTCGACTCGACTATCGACTCGACTATCGACTCGACTCGACTATCGACTC
The DNA here is from genome assembly GCA_933228935.1 of Pemphredon lugubris. Lineage (NCBI taxonomy): Eukaryota > Metazoa > Arthropoda > Insecta > Hymenoptera > Crabronidae > Pemphredon > Pemphredon lugubris. Next base: position 36,382,271 of record OW121815.1, read on the forward strand.
GACTCGACTATCGACTCGACTCGACTATCGACTCGACTCGACTATCGACTATCGACTCGACTATCGACTCGACTATCGACTCGACTCGACTATCGACTATCGACTCGACTATCGACTCGACTATCGACACGACTATCGACTCGACTATCGACTCGACTCGACTCGACTATCGACTCGACTCGACTATCGACTCGACTCGACTATCGACTCGACTATCGACTCGACTATCGACTCGACTCGACTATCGACTCGACTCGACTATCGACTCGACTATCGACTCGACTATCGACTCGACTATCGACTCGACTATCGACTCGACTATCGACTCGACTATCGACTCGACTATCGACTCGACTATCGACTCGACTATCGACTCGACTATCGACTCGACTATCGACTCGACTATCGACTCGACTATCGACTCGACTATCGACACGACTATCGACTCGACTATCGACTCGACTATCGACTCGACTATCGACTCGACTATCGACTCGACTCGACTATCGACTCGACTATCGACTCGACTCGACTATCGACTCGACTATCGACTCGACTCGACTATCGACTCGACTATCGACTCGACTATCGACTATCGACTATCGACTATCGACTATCGACTATCGACTATCGACTATCGACTATCGACTATCGACTATCGACTATCGACTATCGACTATCGACTATCGACTATCGACTATCGACTATCGACTATCGACTATCGACTATCGACTATCGACTATCGACTATCGACTATCGACTATCGACTATCGACTATCGACTATCGACTATCGACTATCGACTATCGACTATCGACTATCGACTATCGACTATCGACTATCGACTATCGACTATCGACTATCGACTATCGACTATCGACTATCGACTATCGACTATCGACTATCGACTATCGACTATCGACTATCGACTATCGACTATCGACTATCGACTATCGACTATCGACTATCGACTATCGACTATCGACTATCGACTATCGACTATCGACTATCGACTATCGACTATCGACTATCGACTATCGACTATCGACTATCGACTATCGACTATCGACTATCGACTATCGACTATCGACTATCGACTATCGACTATCGACTATCGACTATCGACTATCGACTATCGACTATCGACTATCGACTATCGACTATCGACTATCGACTATCGACTATCGACTATCGACTATCGACTATCGACTATCGACTATCGACTATCGACTATCGACTATCGACTATCGACTATCGACTATCGACTATCGACTATCGACTATCGACTATCGACTATCGACTATCGACTATCGACTATCGACTATCGACTATCGACTATCGACTATCGACTATCGACTATCGACTATCGACTATCGACTATCGACTATCGACTATCGACTATCGACTATCGACTATCGACTATCGACTATCGACTATCGACTATCGACTATCGACTATCGACTATCGACTATCGACTATCGACTATCGACTATCGACTATCGACTATCGACTATCGACTATCGACTATCGACTATCGACTATCGACTATCGACTATCGACTATCGACTATCGACTATCGACTATCGACTATCGACTATCGACTATCGACTATCGACTATCGACTATCGACTATCGACTATCGACTATCGACTATCGACTATCGACTATCGACTATCGACTATCGACTATCGACTATCGACTATCGACTATCGACTATCGACTATCGACTATCGACTATCGACTATCGACTATCGACTATCGACTATCGACTATCGACTATCGACTATCGACTATCGACTATCGACTATCGACTATCGACTATCGACTATCGACTATCGACTATCGACTATCGACTATCGACTATCGACTATCGACTATCGACTATCGACTATCGACTATCGACTATCGACTATCGACTATCGACTATCGACTATCGACTATCGACTATCGACTATCGACTATCGACTATCGAGTATCGACTATCGACTATCGACTATCGACTATCGACTCGACTATCGACTCGACTATCGACTCGCCTCGACTATCGACTCGACTATCGACTCGACTATCGACTCGACTCGACTATCGACTCGACTATCGACTCTACTCGACTATCGACTCGACTATCGACTCGACTATCGACTCGACTATCGACTCGACTCGACTATCGACTCGACTATCGACTCGACTCGACTATCGACTCGACTCGACTATCGACTCGACTCGACTATCGACTCGACTATCGACTCGACTCGACTATCGACTCGACTATCGACTCGACTATCGACTCGACTATCGACTATCGACTATCGACTATCGACTATCGACTATCGACTATCGACTATCGACTATCGACTATCGACTATCGACTATCGACTATCGACTATCGACTATCGACTATCGACTCGACTATCGACTCGACTATCGACTCGACTATCGACTCGACTCGACTATCGACTCGACTATCGACTCGACTCGACTATCGACTCGACTCGACTATCGACTCGACTCGACTATCGACTCGACTCGACTATCGACTCGACTATCGACTCGACTCGACTATCGACTCGACTCGACTATCGACTCGACTATCGACTCGACTATCGACTCGACTATCGACTCGACTATCGACTCGACTATCGACTCGACTATCGACTCGACTATCGACTCGACTATCGACTCGACTATCGACTATCGACTATCGACTATCGACTATCGACTATCGACTATCGACTATCGACTATCGACTATCGACTCGACTCGACTATCGACTCGACTATCGACTCGACTATCGACTCGACTATCGACTCGACTATCGACTCGACTCGACTATCGACTCGACTATCGACTCGACTCGACTATCGACTCGACTCGACTATCGACTCGACTCGACTATCGACTCGACTATCGACTCGACTCGACTATCGACTCGACTCGACTATCGACTCGACTATCGACTCGACTATCGACTCGACTATCGACTCGACTATCGACTCGACTATCGACTCGACTATCGACTCGACTATCGACTCGACTATCGACTATCGACTATCGACTATCGACTATCGACTATCGACTATCGACTATCGACTATCGACTATCGACTCGACTATCGACTCGACTCGACTATCGACTCGACTATCGACTCGACTATCGACTCGACTCGACTATCGACTCGACTCGACTCGACTATCGACTCGACTCGACTATCGACTATCGACTCGACTATCGACTCGACTATCGACTCGACTATCGACTCGACTATCGACTCGACTCGACTCGACTATCGACTCGACTCGACTATCGACTCGACTATCGACTCGACTATCGACTCGACTCGACTATCGACTCGACTCGACTATCGACTCGACTATCGACTCGACTATCGACTCGACTATCGACTCGACTATCGACTCGACTATCGACTCGACTATCGACTCGACTATCGACTCGACTATCGACTCGACTATCGACTCGACTATCGACTCGACTATCGACTCGACTATCGACTCGACTATCGACTCGACTATCGACACGACTATCGACTCGACTATCGACTCGACTATCGACTCGACTATCGACTCGACTATCGACTCGACTCGACTATCGACTCGACTATCGACTCGACTATCGACTCGACTCGACTATCGACTATCGACTATCGACTATCGACTATCGACTATCGACTATCGACTATCGACTATCGACTATCGACTATCGACTATCGACTATCGACTATCGACTATCGACTATCGACTATCGACTATCGACTATCGACTATCGACTATCGACTATCGACTATCGACTATCGACTATCGACTATCGACTATCGACTATCGACTATCGACTATCGACTATCGACTATCGACTATCGACTATCGACTATCGACTATCGACTATCGACTATCGACTATCGACTATCGACTATCGACTATCGACTATCGACTATCGACTATCGACTATCGACTATCGACTATCGACTATCGACTATCGACTATCGACTATCGACTATCGACTATCGACTATCGACTATCGACTATCGACTATCGACTATCGACTATCGACTATCGACTATCGACTATCGACTATCGACTATCGACTATCGACTATCGACTATCGACTATCGACTATCGACTATCGACTATCGACTATCGACTATCGACTATCGACTATCGACTATCGACTATCGACTATCGACTATCGACTATCGACTATCGACTATCGACTATCGACTATCGACTATCGACTATCGACTATCGACTATCGACTATCGACTATCGACTATCGACTATCGACTATCGACTATCGACTATCGACTATCGACTATCGACTATCGACTATCGACTATCGACTATCGACTATCGACTATCGACTATCGACTATCGACTATCGACTATCGACTATCGACTATCGACTATCGACTATCGACTATCGACTATCGACTATCGACTATCGACTATCGACTATCGACTATCGACTATCGACTATCGACTATCGACTATCGACTATCGACTATCGACTATCGACTATCGACTATCGACTATCGACTATCGACTATCGACTATCGACTATCGACTATCGACTATCGACTATCGACTATCGACTATCGACTATCGACTATCGACTATCGACTATCGACTATCGACTATCGACTATCGACTATCGACTATCGACTATCGACTATCGACTATCGACTATCGACTATCGACTATCGACTATCGACTATCGACTATCGACTATCGACTATCGACTATCGACTATCGACTATCGACTATCGACTATCGACTATCGACTCTCGACTCTCGACTATCGACTCTCGACTATCGACTATCGACTATCGACTATCGACTATCGACTATCGACTATCGACTATCGACTATCGACTATCGACTATCGACTATCGACTATCGACTATCGACTATCGACTATCGACTATCGACTATCGACTATCGACTATCGACTATCGACTATCGACTATCGACTATCGACTATCGACTATCGACTATCGACTATCGACTATCGACTATCGACTATCGACTATCGACTATCGACTATCGACTATCGACTATCGACTATCGACTATCGACTATCGACTATCGACTATCGACTATCGACTATCGACTATCGACTATCGACTATCGACTATCGACTATCGACTATCGACTATCGACTATCGACTATCGACTATCGACTATCGACTATCGACTATCGACTATCGACTATCGACTATCGACTATCGACTATCGACTATCGACTATCGACTATCGACTATCGACTATCGACTATCGACTATCGACTATCGACTATCGACTATCGACTATCGACTATCGACTATCGACTATCGACTATCGACTATCGACTATCGACTATCGACTATCGACTATCGACTATCGACTATCGACTATCGACTATCGACTATCGACTATCGACTATCGACTATCGACTATCGACTATCGACTATCGACTATCGACTATCGACTATCGACTATCGACTATCGACTATCGACTATCGACTATCGACTATCGACTATCGACTATCGACTATCGACTATCGACTATCGACTATCGACTATCGACTATCGACTATCGACTATCGACTATCGACTATCGACTATCGACTATCGACTATCGACTATCGACTATCGACTATCGACTATCGACTATCGACTATCGACTATCGACTATCGACTATCGACTATCGACTATCGACTATCGACTATCGACTATCGACTATCGACTATCGACTATCGACTATCGACTATCGACTATCGACTATCGACTATCGACTATCGACTATCGACTATCGACTATCGACTATCGACTATCGACTATCGACTATCGACTATCGACTATCGACTATCGACTATCGACTATCGACTATCGACTATCGACTATCGACTATCGACTATCGACTATCGACTATCGACTATCGACTATCGACTATCGACTATCGACTATCGACTATCGACTATCGACTATCGACTATCGACTATCGACTATCGACTATCGACTATCGACTCTCGACTCTCGACTATCGACTATCGACTATCGACTATCGACTATCGACTATCGACTATCGACTATCGACTATCGACTATCGACTATCGACTATCGACTATCGACTATCGACTATCGACTATCGACTATCGACTATCGACTATCGACTATCGACTATCGACTATCGACTATCGACTATCGACTCTCGACTATCGACTATCGACTATCGACTATCGACTCTCGACTATCGACTATCGACTATCGACTATCGACTATCGACTATCGACTATCGACTATCGACTATCGACTATCGACTATCGACTATCGACTATCGACTATCGACTATCGACTATCGACTATCGACTATCGACTATCGACTATCGACTATCGACTATCGACTATCGACTATCGACTATCGACTATCGACTATCGACTATCGACTATCGACTATCGACTATCGACTATCGACTATCGACTATCGACTATCGACTATCGACTATCGACTATCGACTATCGACTATCGACTATCGACTATCGACTATCGACTATCGACTATCGACTATCGACTATCGACTATCGACTATCGACTATCGACTATCGACTATCGACTATCGACTATCGACTATCGACTATCGACTATCGACTATCGACTATCGACTATCGACTATCGACTATCGACTATCGACTATCGACTATCGACTATCGACTATCGACTATCGACTATCGACTATCGACTATCGACTATCGACTATCGACTATCGACTATCGACTATCGACTATCGACTATCGACTATCGACTATCGACTATCGACTATCGACTATCGACTATCGACTATCGACTATCGACTATCGACTATCGAGTATCGACTATCGACTATCGACTATCGACTATCGACTCGACTATCGACTCGACTATCGACTCGCCTCGACTATCGACTCGACTATCGACTCGACTATCGACTCGACTCGACTATCGACTCGACTATCGACTCTACTCGACTATCGACTCGACTATCGACTCGACTATCGACTCGACTATCGACTCGACTCGACTATCGACTCGACTATCGACTCGACTCGACTATCGACTCGACTCGACTATCGACTCGACTCGACTATCGACTCGACTATCGACTCGACTATCGACTCGACTATCGACTCGACTATCGACTATCGACTATCGACTATCGACTATCGACTATCGACTATCGACTATCGACTATCGACTATCGACTATCGACTATCGACTATCGACTATCGACTATCGACTCGACTATCGACTCGACTATCGACTCGACTATCGACTCGACTCGACTATCGACTCGACTATCGACTCGACTCGACTATCGACTCGACTATCGACTCGACTCGACTATCGACTCGACTCGACTATCGACTCGACTATCGACTCGACTCGACTATCGACTCGACTATCGACTCGACTATCGACTATCGACTATCGACTATCGACTATCGACTATCGACTATCGACTATCGACTATCGACTATCGACTATCGACTCGACTATCGACTATCGACTATCGACTATCGACTATCGACTATCGACTATCGACTATCGACTATCGACTATCGACTCGACTATCGACTCGACTCGACTATCGACTCGACTATCGACTCGACTCGACTATCGACTCGACTCGACTATCGACTCGACTCGACTATCGACTCGACTCGACTATCGACTATCGACTCGACTATCGACTCGACTATCGACTCGACTCGACTATCGACTATCGACTCGACTATCGACTCGACTATCGACACGACTATCGACTCGACTATCGACTCGACTCGACTCGACTATCGACTCGACTCGACTATCGACTCGACTCGACTATCGACTCGACTCGACTATCGACTCGACTATCGACTCGACTATCGACTCGACTCGACTATCGACTCGACTCGACTATCGACTCGACTATCGACTCGACTATCGACTCGACTATCGACTCGACTATCGACTCGACTATCGACTCGACTATCGACTCGACTATCGACTCGACTATCGACTCGACTATCGACTCGACTATCGACTCGACTATCGACTCGACTATCGACTCGACTCGACTATCGACTCGACTATCGACTCGACTATCGACTCGACTATCGACTCGACTATCGACTCGACTATCGACTCGACTATCGACTCGACTCGACTATCGACTCGACTATCGACTCGACTCGACTATCGACTCGACTATCGACTCGACTCGACTATCGACTCGACTATCGACTCGACTATCGACTATCGACTATCGACTATCGACTATCGACTATCGACTATCGACTATCGACTATCGACTATCGACTATCGACTATCGACTATCGACTATCGACTATCGACTATCGACTATCGACTATCGACTATCGACTATCGACTATCGACTATCGACTATCGACTATCGACTATCGACTATCGACTATCGACTATCGACTATCGACTATCGACTATCGACTATCGACTATCGACTATCGACTATCGACTATCGACTATCGACTATCGACTATCGACTATCGACTATCGACTATCGACTATCGACTATCGACTATCGACTATCGACTATCGACTATCGACTATCGACTATCGACTATCGACTATCGACTATCGACTATCGACTATCGACTATCGACTATCGACTATCGACTATCGACTATCGACTATCGACTATCGACTATCGACTATCGACTATCGACTATCGACTATCGACTATCGACTATCGACTATCGACTATCGACTATCGACTATCGACTATCGACTATCGACTATCGACTATCGACTATCGACTATCGACTATCGACTATCGACTATCGACTATCGACTATCGACTATCGACTATCGACTATCGACTATCGACTATCGACTATCGACTATCGACTATCGACTATCGACTATCGACTATCGACTATCGACTATCGACTATCGACTATCGACTATCGACTATCGACTATCGACTATCGACTATCGACTCGACTATCGACTATCGACTCGACTATCGACTCGACTATCGACTCGACTATCGACTCGACTATCGACTCGACTATCGACTCGACTATCGACTCGACTATCGACTCGACTATCGACTCGACTATCGACTCGACTCGACTATCGACTCGACTATCGACTCGACTCGACTATCGACTCGACTATCGACTCGACTATCGACTCGACTATCGACTCGACTATCGACTCGACTATCGACTCGACTCGACTATCGACTCGACTATCGACTCGACTCGACTATCGACTCGACTCGACTATCGACTCGACTATCGACTCGACTCGACTATCGACTCGACTCGACTATCGACTCGACTATCGACTCGACTATCGACTCGACTATCGACTCGACTATCGACTCGACTATCGACTCGACTATCGACTCGACTATCGACTCGACTATCGACTATCGACTATCGACTATCGACTATCGACTATCGACTATCGACTATCGACTATCGACTATCGACTATCGACTCGACTATCGACTCGACTCGACTATCGACTCGACTATCGACTCGACTCGACTATCGACTCGACTCGACTATCGACTCGACTCGACTATCGACTCGACTCGACTATCGACTCGACTCGACTATATCGACTCGACTATCGACTCGACTATCGACTCGACTATCGACTCGACTATCGACTCGACTCGACTCGACTATCGACTCGACTCGACTATCGACTCGACTCGACTATCGACTCGACTATCGACTCGACTCGACTATCGACTCGACTATCGACTCGACTATCGACTCGACTATCGACTCGACTATCGACTCGACTATCGACACGACTATCGACTCGACTATCGACTCGACTATCGACTCGACTATCGACTCGACTATCGACTCGACTATCGACACGACTATCGACTCGACTATCGACTCGACTATCGACTCGACTATCGACTCGACTATCGACTCGACTCGACTATCGACTCGACTATCGACTCGACTCGACTATCGACTCGACTATCGACTCGACTCGACTATCGACTCGACTATCGACTCGACTATCGACTCGACTATCGACTCGACTATCGACTCGACTATCGACTCGACTATCGACTCGACTATCGACACGACTATCGACTCGACTATCGACTATCGACTATCGACTATCGACTATCGACTATCGACTATCGACTATCGACTATCGACTATCGACTATCGACTCGACTCGACTATCGACTATCGACTATCGACTATCGACTATCGACTATCGACTATCGACTATCGACTATCGACTATCGACTATCGACTATCGACTATCGACTATCGACTATCGACTATCGACTATCGACTATCGACTATCGACTATCGACTATCGACTATCGACTATCGACTATCGACTATCGACTATCGACTATCGACTATCGACTATCGACTATCGACTATCGACTATCGACTATCGACTATCGACTATCGACTATCGACTATCGACTATCGACTATCGACTATCGACTATCGACTATCGACTATCGACTATCGACTATCGACTATCGACTATCGACTATCGACTATCGACTATCGACTATCGACTATCGACTATCGACTATCGACTATCGACTATCGACTATCGACTATCGACTATCGACTATCGACTATCGACTATCGACTATCGACTATCGACTATCGACTATCGACTATCGACTATCGACTATCGACTATCGACTATCGACTATCGACTATCGACTATCGACTATCGACTATCGACTATCGACTATCGACTATCGACTATCGACTATCGACTCGACTATCGACTATCGACTCGACTATCGACTCGACTATCGACTCGACTATCGACTCGACTATCGACTCGACTATCGACTCGACTATCGACTCGACTCGACTATCGACTCGACTATCGACTCGACTATCGACTCGACTATCGACTCGACTATCGACTCGACTATCGACTCGACTATCGACTCGACTATCGACTCGACTATCGACTCGACTCGACTATCGACTCGACTATCGACTCGACTCGACTATCGACTCGACTCGACTATCGACTCGACTATCGACTCGACTCGACTATCGACTCGACTCGACTATCGACTCGACTATCGACTCGACTATCGACTCGACTATCGACTCGACTATCGACTCGACTATCGACTCGACTATCGACTCGACTATCGACTCGACTATCGACTCGACTATCGACTATCGACTATCGACTATCGACTATCGACTATCGACTATCGACTATCGACTATCGACTATCGACTATCGACTCGACTATCGACTCGACTCGACTATCGACTCGACTATCGACTCGACTCGACTATCGACTCGACTCGACTATCGACTCGACTCGACTATCGACTCGACTCGACTATCGACTCGACTCGACTATCGACTATCGACTCGACTATCGACTCGACTATCGACTCGACTATCGACTCGACTATCGACTCGACTATCGACTCGACTCGACTCGACTATCGACTCGACTCGACTATCGACTCGACTCGACTATCGACTCGACTATCGACTCGACTCGACTATCGACTCGACTATCGACTCGACTATCGACTCGACTATCGACTCGACTATCGACTCGACTATCGACTCGACTATCGACTCGACTATCGACTCGACTATCGACTCGACTATCGACTCGACTATCGACTCGACTATCGACTCGACTATCGACTCGACTATCGACTCGACTATCGACACGACTATCGACTCGACTATCGACTCGACTATCGACTCGACTATCGACTCGACTATCGACTCGACTCGACTATCGACTCGACTATCGACTCGACTCGACTATCGACTCGACTATCGACTCGACTCGACTATCGACTCGACTATCGACTCGACTATCGACTCGACTATCGACTCGACTATCGACTCGACTATCGACTCGACTATCGACTCGACTATCGACTCGACTATCGACTCGACTATCGACTATCGACTATCGACTATCGACTATCGACTATCGACTATCGACTATCGACTATCGACTATCGACTATCGACTATCGACTATCGACTCGACTATCGACTCGACTCGACTATCGACTATCGACTATCGACTATCGACTATCGACTATCGACTATCGACTATCGACTATCGACTATCGACTATCGACTATCGACTATCGACTATCGACTATCGACTATCGACTATCGACTATCGACTATCGACTATCGACTATCGACTATCGACTATCGACTATCGACTATCGACTATCGACTATCGACTATCGACTATCGACTATCGACTATCGACTATCGACTATCGACTATCGACTATCGACTATCGACTATCGACTATCGACTATCGACTATCGACTATCGACTATCGACTATCGACTATCGACTATCGACTATCGACTATCGACTATCGACTATCGACTATCGACTATCGACTATCGACTATCGACTATCGACTATCGACTATCGACTATCGACTATCGACTATCGACTATCGACTATCGACTATCGACTATCGACTATCGACTATCGACTATCGACTATCGACTATCGACTATCGACTATCGACTATCGACTATCGACTATCGACTATCGACTATCGACTATCGACTATCGACTATCGACTATCGACTATCGACTATCGACTATCGACTATCGACTATCGACTATCGACTATCGACTATCGACTATCGACTATCGACTATCGACTATCGACTCGACTATCGACTATCGACTCGACTATCGACTCGACTATCGACTCGACTATCGACTCGACTATCGACTCGACTATCGACTCGACTATCGACTCGACTATCGACTCGACTATCGACTCGACTATCGACTCGACTATCGACTCGACTCGACTATCGACTCGACTATCGACTCGACTCGACTATCGACTCGACTATCGACTCGACTATCGACTCGACTATCGACTCGTCGACTCGACTCTCGACTCGACTCGACTATCGACTCTACTATCGACTTCGACTCGACTATCGACTCGACTCGACTATCGACTCGACTATCGACTCGACTCGACTATCGACTCGACTCGACTATCGACTCGACTATCGACTCGACTATCGACTCGACTATCGACTCGACTATCGACTCGACTATCGACTCGACTATCGACTCGACTATCGACTCGACTATCGACTATCGACTATCGACTATCGACTATCGACTATCGACTATCGACTATCGACTATCGACTATCGACTATCGACTCGACTATCCCGACTCGACTCGACTATCGACTCGACTATCGACTCGACTCGACTATCGACTCGACTCGACTATCGACTCGACTCGACTATCGACTCGACTCGACTATCGACTCGACTCGACTATCGACTATCGACTCGACTATCGACTCGACTCTATCGACTCGACTATCGACTCGACTATCGACTCGACTATCGACTCGACTCGACTCGACTATCGACTCGACTCGACTATCGACTCGACTCGACTATCGACTCGACTATCGACTCGACTCGACTATCGACTCGACTATCGACTCGACTATCGACTCGACTATCGACTCGACTATCGACTCGACTATCGACTCGACTATCGACTCGACTATCGACTCGACTATCGACTCGACTATCGACTCGACTATCGACTCGACTATCGACACGACTATCGACTCGACTATCGACTCGACTATCGACTCGACTATCGACTCGACTATCGACTCGACTCGACTATCGACTCGACTATCGACTCGACTCGACTATCGACTCGACTATCGACTCGACTCGACTATCGACTCGACTATCGACTCGACTATCGACTCGACTATCGACTCGACTATCGACTCGACTATCGACTCGACTATCGACTCGACTATCGACTCGACTATCGACTCGACTATCGACTCGACTATCGACTATCGACTATCGACTATCGACTATCGACTATCGACTATCGACTATCGACTATCGACTATCGACTATCGACTCGACTATCGACTCGACTCGACTATCGACTATCGACTATCGACTATCGACTATCGACTATCGACTATCGACTATCGACTATCGACTATCGACTATCGACTATCGACTATCGACTATCGACTATCGACTATCGACTATCGACTATCGACTATCGACTATCGACTATCGACTATCGACTATCGACTATCGACTATCGACTATCGACTATCGACTATCGACTATCGACTATCGACTATCGACTATCGACTATCGACTATCGACTATCGACTATCGACTATCGACTATCGACTATCGACTATCGACTATCGACTATCGACTATCGACTATCGACTATCGACTATCGACTATCGACTATCGACTATCGACTATCGACTATCGACTATCGACTATCGACTATCGACTATCGACTATCGACTATCGACTATCGACTATCGACTATCGACTATCGACTATCGACTATCGACTATCGACTATCGACTATCGACTATCGACTATCGACTATCGACTATCGACTATCGACTATCGACTATCGACTATCGACTATCGACTATCGACTATCGACTATCGACTATCGACTATCGACTATCGACTATCGACTATCGACTATCGACTATCGACTATCGACTATCGACTATCGACTATCGACTCGACTATCGACTATCGACTCGACTATCGACTCGACTATCGACTCGACTATCGACTCGACTATCGACTCGACTATCGACTCGACTATCGACTCGACTCGACTATCGACTCGACTATCGACTCGACTATCGACTCGACTATCGACTCGACTATCGACTCGACTATCGACTCGACTCGACTATCGACTCGACTCGACTATCGACTCGACTATCGACTCGACTATCGACTCGACTATCGACTCGACTATCGACTCGACTATCGACTCGACTATCGACTCGACTATCGACTCGACTATCGACTATCGACTATCGACTATCGACTATCGACTATCGACTATCGACTATCGACTATCGACTATCGACTATCGACTCGACTATCGACTCGACTCGACTATCGACTCGACTATCGACTCGACTCGACTATCGACTCGACTCGACTATCGACTCGACTCGACTATCGACTCGACTCGACTATCGACTCGACTCGACTATCGACTATCGACTCGACTATCGACTCGACTATCGACTCGACTATCGACTCGACTATCGACTCGACTATCGACTCGACTCGACTCGACTATCGACTCGACTCGACTATCGACTCGACTCGACTATCGACTCGACTCGACTATCGACTCGACTATCGACTCGACTCGACTATCGACTCGACTATCGACTCGACTCGACTATCGACTCGACTATCGACTCGACTATCGACTCGACTATCGACTCGACTATCGACTCGACTATCGACTCGACTATCGACTCGACTATCGACTCGACTATCGACTCGACTATCGACTCGACTATCGACTCGACTATCGACTCGACTATCGACACGACTATCGACTCGACTATCGACTCGACTATCGACTCGACTATCGACTCGACTATCGACTCGACTCGACTATCGACTCGACTATCGACTCGACTCGACTATCGACTCGACTATCGACTCGACTATCGACTCGACTCGACTATCGACTCGACTATCGACTCGACTATCGACTCGACTATCGACTCGACTATCGACTCGACTATCGACTCGACTATCGACTCGACTATCGACTATCGACTATCGACTATCGACTATCGACTATCGACTATCGACTATCGACTATCGACTATCGACTCGACTATCGACTCGACTCGACTATCGACTCGACTATCGACTCGACTCGACTATCGACTCGACTCGACTATCGACTCGACTCGACTATCGACTCGACTCGACTATCGACTATCGACTATCGACTATCGACTATCGACTATCGACTATCGACTATCGACTATCGACTATCGACTATCGACTATCGACTATCGACTATCGACTATCGACTATCGACTATCGACTATCGACTATCGACTATCGACTATCGACTATCGACTATCGACTATCGACTATCGACTATCGACTATCGACTATCGACTATCGACTATCGACTATCGACTATCGACTATCGACTATCGACTATCGACTATCGACTATCGACTATCGACTATCGACTATCGACTATCGACTATCGACTATCGACTATCGACTATCGACTATCGACTATCGACTATCGACTATCGACTATCGACTATCGACTATCGACTATCGACTATCGACTATCGACTATCGACTATCGACTATCGACTATCGACTATCGACTATCGACTATCGACTATCGACTCGACTATCGACTATCGACTCGACTATCGACTCGACTATCGACTCGACTATCGACTCGACTATCGACTCGACTATCGACTCGACTATCGACTCGACTATCGACTCGACTATCGACTCGACTCGACTATCGACTCGACTATCGACTCGACTCGACTATCGACTCGACTATCGACTCGACTATCGACTCGACTATCGACTCGACTATCGACTCGACTATCGACTCGACTATCGACTCGACTATCGACTCGACTCGACTATCGACTCGACTATCGACTCGACTCGACTATCGACTCGACTCGACTATCGACTCGACTATCGACTCGACTCGACTATCGACTATCGACTCGACTATCGACTATCGACTCGACTATCGACTCGACTCGACTATCGACTCGACTATCGACTCGACTATCGACTCGACTATCGACTCGACTCGACTATCGACTATCGACTCGACTATCGACTATCGACTCGACTATCGACTCGACTCGACTATCGACTCGACTATCGACTCGACTATCGACTCGACTATCGACTCGACTATCGACTCGACTATCGACTCGACTATCGACTCGACTCGACTATCGACTCGACTCGACTATCGACTCGACTATCGACTCGACTATCGACTCGACTATCGACTCGACTATCGACTCGACTATCGACTCGACTATCGACTCGACTATCGACTCGACTCGACTATCGACTCGACTATCGACTCGACTCGACTATCGACTCGACTCGACTATCGACTCGACTATCGACTCGACTCGACTATCGACTCGACTCGACTATCGACTCGACTATCGACTCGACTATCGACTCGACTATCGACTCGACTATCGACTCGACTATCGACTCGACTATCGACTCGACTATCGACTCGACTATCGACTCGACTATCGACTCGACTATCGACTCGACTATCGACTCGACTATCGACTCGACTATCGACTATCGACTATCGACTATCGACTATCGACTATCGACTATCGACTATCGACTATCGACTATCGACTCGACTATCGACTCGACTCGACTATCGACTCGACTATCGACTCGACTCGACTATCGACTCGACTCGACTATCGACTCGACTCGACTATCGACTCGACTCGACTATCGACTCGACTCGACTATCGACTATCGACTATCGACTATCGACTATCGACTATCGACTATCGACTATCGACTATCGACTATCGACTATCGACTATCGACTATCGACTATCGACTATCGACTATCGACTATCGACTATCGACTATCGACTATCGACTATCGACTATCGACTATCGACTATCGACTATCGACTATCGACTATCGACTATCGACTATCGACTATCGACTATCGACTATCGACTATCGACTATCGACTATCGACTATCGACTATCGACTATCGACTATCGACTATCGACTATCGACTATCGACTATCGACTATCGACTATCGACTATCGACTATCGACTATCGACTATCGACTATCGACTATCGACTATCGACTATCGACTATCGACTATCGACTATCGACTATCGACTATCGACTCGACTATCGACTATCGACTCGACTATCGACTCGACTATCGACTCGACTATCGACTCGACTATCGACTCGACTATCGACTCGACTATCGACTCGACTCGACTATCGACTCGACTATCGACTCGACTCGACTATCGACTCGACTATCGACTCGACTATCGACTCGACTATCGACTCGACTATCGACTCGACTATCGACTCGACTATCGACTCGACTATCGACTCGACTCGACTATCGACTCGACTATCGACTCGACTCGACTATCGACTCGACTCGACTATCGACTCGACTCGACTATCGACTCGACTATCGACTCGACTCGACTATCGACTATCGACTCGACTATCGACTATCGACTCGACTATCGACTCGACTCGACTATCGACTCGACTATCGACTCGACTATCGACTCGACTATCGACTCGACTATCGACTCGACTATCGACTCGACTCGACTATCGACTCGACTATCGACTCGACTCGACTATCGACTCGACTATCGACTCGACTATCGACTCGACTATCGACTCGACTATCGACTCGACTATCGACTCGACTCGACTATCGACTCGACTATCGACTCGACTCGACTATCGACTCGACTCGACTATCGACTCGACTATCGACTCGACTCGACTATCGACTCGACTCGACTATCGACTCGACTATCGACTCGACTATCGACTCGACTATCGACTCGACTATCGACTCGACTATCGACTCGACTATCGACTCGACTATCGACTATCGACTATCGACTATCGACTATCGACTATCGACTCGACTATCGACTCGACTCGACTATCGACTCGACTATCGACTCGACTATCGACTCGACTATCGACTCGACTATCGACTCGACTATCGACTCGACTATCGACTATCGACTATCGACTATCGACTATCGACTATCGACTATCGACTATCGACTATCGACTATCGACTATCGACTCGACTATCGACTCGACTCGACTATCGACTCGACTATCGACTATCGACTCGACTCGACTATCGACTCGACTCGACTATCGACTCGACTCGACTATCGACTATCGACTATCGACTATCGACTATCGACTATCGACTATCGACTATCGACTATCGACTATCGACTATCGACTATCGACTATCGACTATCGACTATCGACTATCGACTATCGACTATCGACTATCGACTATCGACTATCGACTATCGACTATCGACTATCGACTATCGACTATCGACTATCGACTATCGACTATCGACTATCGACTATCGACTATCGACTATCGACTATCGACTATCGACTATCGACTATCGACTATCGACTATCGACTATCGACTATCGACTATCGACTATCGACTATCGACTATCGACTATCGACTATCGACTATCGACTATCGACTATCGACTATCGACTATCGACTATCGACTATCGACTATCGACTATCGACTATCGACTATCGACTATCGACTATCGACTATCGACTATCGACTATCGACTATCGACTATCGACTATCGACTATCGACTATCGACTATCGACTATCGACTATCGACTATCGACTATCGACTATCGACTATCGACTATCGACTATCGACTATCGACTATCGACTATCGACTATCGACTATCGACTATCGACTATCGACTCGACTATCGACTATCGACTCGACTATCGACTCGACTATCGACTCGACTATCGACTCGACTATCGACTCGACTATCGACACGACTATCGACTCGACTATCGACTCGACTATCGACTCGACTATCGACTCGACTATCGACTCGACTCGACTATCGACTCGACTATCGACTCGACTCGACTATCGACTCGACTATCGACTCGACTCGACTATCGACTCGACTATCGACTCGACTATCGACTCGACTATCGACTCGACTATCGACTATCGACTATCGACTATCGACTATCGACTATCGACTATCGACTATCGACTATCGACTATCGACTATCGACTATCGACTATCGACTATCGACTATCGACTATCGACTATCGACTATCGACTATCGACTATCGACTATCGACTATCGACTATCGACTATCGACTATCGACTATCGACTATCGACTATCGACTATCGACTATCGACTATCGACTATCGACTATCGACTATCGACTATCGACTATCGACTATCGACTATCGACTATCGACTATCGACTATCGACTATCGACTATCGACTATCGACTATCGACTATCGACTATCGACTATCGACTATCGACTATCGACTATCGACTATCGACTATCGACTATCGACTATCGACTATCGACTATCGACTATCGACTATCGACTATCGACTATCGACTATCGACTATCGACTATCGACTATCGACTATCGACTATCGACTATCGACTATCGACTATCGACTATCGACTATCGACTATCGACTATCGACTATCGACTATCGACTATCGACTATCGACTATCGACTATCGACTATCGACTATCGACTATCGACTATCGACTATCGACTATCGACTATCGACTATCGACTATCGACTATCGACTATCGACTATCGACTATCGACTATCGACTATCGACTATCGACTATCGACTATCGACTATCGACTATCGACTATCGACTATCGACTATCGACTATCGACTATCGACTATCGACTATCGAGTATCGACTATCGACTATCGACTATCGCCTCGACTATCGACTCGACTATCGACTCGACTATCGACTCGACTCGACTATCGACTCGACTATCGACTCTACTCGACTATCGACTCTACTCGACTATCGACTCGACTATCGACTCGACTATCGACTCGACTATCGACTCGACTCGACTATCGACTCGACTATCGACTCGACTCGACTATCGACTCGACTCGACTATCGACTCGACTATCGACTCGACTCGACTATCGACTCGACTATCGACTATCGACTATCGACTATCGACTATCGACTATCGACTATCGACTATCGACTATCGACTATCGACTATCGACTATCGACTATCGACTATCGACTATCGACTATCGACTATCGACTATCGACTCGACTATCGACTCGACTATCGACTCGACTATCGACTCGACTCGACTATCGACTCGACTATCGACTCGACTATCGACTCGACTATCGACTCGACTCGACTATCGACTCGACTCGACTATCGACTCGACTATCGACTCGACTCGACTATCGACTCGACTCGACTATCGACTCGACTATCGACTCGACTATCGACTCGACTATCGACTCGACTATCGACTCGACTATCGACTCGACTATCGACTCGACTATCGACTCGACTATCGACTATCGACTATCGACTATCGACTATCGACTATCGACTATCGACTATCGACTATCGACTATCGACTCGACTATCGACTCGACTCGACTATCGACTCGACTCGACTATCGACTCGACTCGACTATCGACTCGACTCGACTATCGACTCGACTCGACTATCGACTATCGACTGTCGACTCGACTATCGACTCGACTATCGACTCGCCTCGACTATCGACTCGACTATCGACTCGACTATCGACTCGACTCGACTATCGACTCGACTATCGACTCTACCCGACTATCGACTCTACTCGACTATCGACTCGACTATCGACTCGACTATCGACTCGACTATCGACTCGACTCGACTATCGACTCGACTATCGACTCGACTCGACTATCGACTCGACTCGACTATCGACTCGACTATCGACTCGACTCGACTATCGACTCGACTATCGACTCGACTATCGACTCGACTATCGACTATCGACTATCGACTATCGACTATCGACTATCGACTATCGACTATCGACTATCGACTATCGACTATCGACTATCGACTATCGACTATCGACTATCGACTATCGACTATCGACTATCGACTCGACTATCGACTCGACTATCGACTCGACTATCGACTCGACTCGACTATCGACTCGACTATCGACTCGACTATCGACTCGACTATCGACTCGACTCGACTATCGACTCGACTATCGACTCGACTCGACTATCGACTCGACTCGACTATCGACTCGACTCGACTATCGACTCGACTATCGACTCGACTATCGACTCGACTATCGACTCGACTATCGACTCGACTATCGACTCGACTTCGACTATCGACTATCGACTATCGACTATCGACTATCGACTATCGACTATCGACTATCGACTATCGACTATCGACTATCGACTATCGACTCGACTATCGACTCGACTCGACTATCGACTCGACTATCGACTCGACTCGACTATCGACTCGACTCGACTATCGACTCGACTCGACTATCGACTCGACTCGACTATCGACTATCGACTCGACTATCGACTCGACTATCGACTCGACTATCGACTCGACTATCGACTCGACTATCGACTCGACTCGACTCGACTATCGACTCGACTCGACTATCGACTCGACTCGACTATCGACTCGACTATCGACTCGACTCGACTATCGACTCGACTATCGACTCGACTCGACTATCGACTCGACTATCGACTCGACTATCGACTCGACTATCGACTCGACTATCGACTCGACTATCGACTCGACTATCGACTCGACTATCGACTCGACTATCGACTCGACTATCGACTCGACTATCGACTCGACTATCGACTCGACTATCGACTCGACTATCGACACGACTATCGACTCGACTATCGACTCGACTATCGACTCGACTATCGACTCGACTATCGACTCGACTCGACTATCGACTCGACTATCGACTCGACTCGACTATCGACTCGACTATCGACTCGACTATCGACTCGACTATCGACTCGACTATCGACTATCGAGTATCGACTATCGACTATCGACTATCGACTATCGACTATCGACTATCGACTCGACTATCGACTCGACTCGACTATCGACTCGACTATCGACTCGACTCGACTATCGACTCGACTCGACTATCGACTCGACTCGACTATCGACTATCGACTATCGACTCGACTATCGACTATCGACTATCGACTATCGACTATCGACTATCGACTATCGACTATCGACTATCGACTATCGACTATCGACTATCGACTATCGACTATCGACTATCGACTATCGACTATCGACTATCGACTATCGACTATCGACTATCGACTATCGACTATCGACTATCGACTATCGACTATCGACTATCGACTATCGACTATCGACTATCGACTATCGACTATCGACTATCGACTATCGACTATCGACTATCGACTATCGACTTTCGACTATCGACTATCGACTATCGACTATCGACTATCGACTATCGACTATCGACTATCGACTATCGACTACCGACTATCGACTATCGACTATCGACTATCGACTATCGACTATCGACTATCGACTATCGACTATCGACTATCGACTATCGACTATCGACTATCGACTATCGACTATCGACTATCGACTATCGACTATCGACTATCGACTATCGACTATCGACTATCGACTATCGACTATCGACTATCGACTATCGACTATCGACTATCGACTATCGACTATCGACTATCGACTATCGACTATCGACTATCGACTATCGACTATCGACTATCGACTATCGACTATCGACTATCGACTATCGACTATCGACTATCGACTATCGACTATCGACTATCGACTATCGACTATCGACTATCGACTATCGACTATCGGACTATCGACTATCGACTATCGACTATCGACTATCGACTATCGACTATCGACTATCGACTATCGACTATCGACTATCGACTATCGACTATCGACTATCGACTATCGACTATCGACTATCGACTATCGACTATCGACTATCGACTATCGACTATCGACTATCGACTATCGACTATCGACTATCGACTATCGACTATCGACTATCGACTATCGACTATCGACTATCGACTATCGACTATCGACTATCGACTATCGACTATCGACTATCGACTATCGACTATCGACTATCGACTATCGACTATCGACTATCGACTATCGACTATCGACTATCGACTATCGACTATCGACTATCGACTATCGACTATCGACTATCGACTATCGACTATCGACTATCGACTATCGACTATCGACTATCGACTATCGACTATCGACTATCGACTATCGACTATCGACTATCGACTATCGACTATCGACTATCGACTATCGACTATCGACTATCGACTATCGACTATCGACTATCGACTATCGACTATCGACTCGACTATCGACTATCGACTCGACTATCGACTCGACTATCGACTCGACTCGACTATCGACTCGACTATCGACTCGACTATCGACTCGACTATCGACTCGACTCGACTATCGACTCGACTATCGACTCGACTCGACTATCGACTCGACTATCGACTCGACTCGACTATCGACTCGACTCGACTATCGACTCGACTCGACTATCGACTCGACTATCGACTCGACTATCGACTCGACTCGACTATCGACTCGACTATCGACTCGACTCGACTATCGACTCGACTATCGACTCGACTCGACTATCGACTCGACTCGACTATCGACTCGACTATCGACTCGACTATCGACTCGACTATCGACTCGACTATCGACTCGACTATCGACTCGACTATCGACTCGACTATCGACTCGACTATCGACTCGACTATCGACACGACTATCGACTCGACTATCGACTCGACTATCGACTCGACTATCGACTCGACTATCGACTCGACTCGACTATCGACTCGACTATCGACTCGACTCGACTATCGACTCGACTATCGACTCGACTATCGACTCGACTATCGACTCGACTATCGACTATCGAGTATCGACTATCGACTATCGACTATCGACTATCGACTATCGACTATCGACTCGACTATCGACTCGACTCGACTATCGACTCGACTATCGACTCGACTCGACTATCGACTCGACTCGACTATCGACTCGACTCGACTATCGACTCGACTCGACTATCGACTATCGACTATCGACTCGACTATCGACTATCGACTATCGACTATCGACTATCGACTATCGACTATCGACTATCGACTATCGACTATCGACTATCGACTATCGACTATCGACTATCGACTATCGACTATCGACTATCGACTATCGACTATCGACTATCGACTATCGACTATCGACTATCGACTATCGACTATCGACTATCGACTATCGACTATCGACTATCGACTATCGACTATCGACTATCGACTATCGACTATCGACTTTCGACTATCGACTATCGACTATCGACTATCGACTATCGACTATCGACTATCGACTATCGACTATCGACTACCGACTATCGACTATCGACTATCGACTATCGACTATCGACTATCGACTATCGACTATCGACTATCGACTATCGACTATCGACTATCGACTATCGACTATCGACTATCGACTATCGACTATCGACTATCGACTATCGACTATCGACTATCGACTATCGACTATCGACTATCGACTATCGACTATCGACTATCGACTATCGACTATCGACTATCGACTATCGACTATCGACTATCGACTATCGACTATCGACTATCGACTATCGACTATCGACTATCGACTATCGACTATCGACTATCGACTATCGACTATCGACTATCGACTATCGACTATCGACTATCGACTATCGACTATCGACTATCGACTATCGACTATCGACTATCGACTATCGACTATCGACTATCGACTATCGACTATCGACTATCGACTATCGACTATCGACTATCGACTATCGACTATCGACTATGGACTATCGACTATCGACTATCGACTATCGACTATCGACTATCGACTATCGACTATCGACTATCGACTATCGACTATCGACTATCGACTATCGACTATCGACTATCGACTATCGACTATCGACTATCGACTATCGACTATCGACTATCGACTATCGACTATCGACTATCGACTATCGACTATCGACTATCGACTATCGACTATCGACTATCGACTATCGACTATCGACTATCGACTATCGACTATCGACTATCGACTATCGACTATCGACTATCGACTATCGACTATCGACTATCGACTATCGACTATCGACTATCGACTATCGACTATCGACTATCGACTATCGACTATCGACTCGACTATCGACTATCGACTCGACTATCGACTCGACTATCGACTCGACTCGACTATCGACTCGACTATCGACTCGACTATCGACTCGACTATCGACTCGACTCGACTATCGACTCGACTATCGACTCGACTCGACTATCGACTCGACTATCGACTCGACTCGACTATCGACTCGACTCGACTATCGACTCGACTCGACTATCGACTCGACTATCGACTCGACTATCGACTCGACTATCGACTCGACTATCGACTCGACTATCGACTCGACTATCGACTCGACTATCGACTCGACTCGACTATCGACTCGACTATCGACTCGACTCGACTATCGACTCGACTATCGACTCGACTCGACTATCGACTCGACTCGACTATCGACTCGACTATCGACTCGACTATCGACTCGACTATCGACTCGACTATCGACTCGACTATCGACTCGACTATCGACTCGACTATCGACTCGACTATCGACTCGACTATCGACTCGACTATCGACTCGACTATCGACTCGACTATCGACTCGACTATCGACTCGACTATCGACTCGACTATCGACTCGACTATCGACTCGACTATCGACTCGACTATCGACTCGACTATCGACTCGACTATCGACTCGACTCGACTATCGACTCGACTATCGACTCGACTATCGACTCGACTCGACTATCGACTCGACTATCGACTCGACTATCGACTCGACTATCGACTATCGACTCGACTATCGACTATCGACTATCGACTATCGACTATCGACTATCGACTATCGACTATCGACTATCGACTATCGACTATCGACTATCGACTATCGACTATCGACTATCGACTATCGACTATCGACTATCGACTATCGACTATCGACTATCGACTATCGACTATCGACTATCGACTATCGACTATCGACTATCGACTATCGACTATCGACTATCGACTATCGACTATCGACTATCGACTATCGACTATCGACTATCGACTATCGACTATCGACTATCGACTATCGACTATCGACTATCGACTATCGACTATCGACTATCGACTATCGACTATCGACTATCGACTATCGACTATCGACTATCGACTATCGACTATCGACTATCGACTATCGACTATCGACTATCGACTATCGACTATCGACTATCGACTATCGACTATCGACTATCGACTATCGACTATCGACTATCGACTATCGACTATCGACTATCGACTATCGACTATCGACTATCGACTATCGACTATCGACTATCGACTATCGACTATCGACTATCGACTATCGAATATCGACTATCGACTATCGACTATCGACTATCGACTATCGACTATCGACTATCGACTATCGACTATCGACTATCGACTATCGACTATCGACTATCGACTATCGACTATCGACTATCGACTATCGACTATCGACTATCGACTATCGACTATCGACTATCGACTATCGACTATCGACTATCGACTATCGACTATCGACTATCGACTATCGACTATCGACTATCGACTATCGACTATCGACTATCGACTATCGACTATCGACTATCGACTATCGACTATCGACTATCGACTATCGACTATCGACTATCGACTATCGACTATCGACTATCGACTATCGACTATCGACTATCGACTATCGACTATCGACTATCGACTATCGACTATCGACTATCGACTATCGACTATCGACTATCGACTATCGACTATCGACTATCGACTATCGACTATCGACTATCGACTATCGACTATCGACTATCGACTATCGACTATCGACTATCGACTATCGACTATCGACTATCGACTATCGACTATCGACTATCGACTATCGACTATCGACTATCGACTATCGACTATCGACTATCGACTATCGACTATCGACTATCGACTATCGACTATCGACTATCGACTATCGACTATCGACTATCGACTATCGACTATCGACTATCGACTATCGACTATCGACTATCGACTATCGACTATCGACTATCGACTATCGACTATCGACTATCGACTATCGACTATCGACTATCGACTCGACTATCGACTCGACTATCGACTCGACTATCGACTCGACTATCGACTCGACTATCGACTCGACTCGACTATCGACTCGACTATCGACTCGACTCGACTATCGACTCGACTCGACTATCGACTCGACTCGACTATCGACTCGACTCGACTATCGACTCGACTATCGACTCGACTATCGACTCGACTATCGACTCGACTATCGACTCGACTATCGACTCGACTATCGACTCGACTCGACTATCGACTCGACTATCGACTCGACTCGACTATCGACTCGACTATCGACTCGACTCGACTATCGACTCGACTCGACTATCGACTCGACTCGACTATCGACTCGACTCGACTATCGACTCGACTCGACTATTGACTCGACTCGACTATCGACTCGACTATCGACTCGACTATCGACTCGACTATCGACTCGACTATCGACTCGACTATCGACTCGACTATCGACTCGACTATCGACTCGACTATCGACTCGACTATCGACTCGACTATCGACTCGACTATCGACTCGACTATCGACTCGACTATCGACTCGACTCGACTATCGACTCGACTATCGACTCGACTATCGACTCGACTCGACTATCGACTCGACTATCGACTCGACTATCGACTATCGACTATCGACTATCGACTATCGACTATCGACTATCGACTATCGACTATCGACTATCGACTATCGACTATCGACTATCGACTATCGACTATCGACTATCGACTATCGACTATCGACTATCGACTATCGACTATCGACTATCGACTATCGACTATCGACTATCGACTATCGACTATCGACTATCGACTATCGACTATCGACTATCGACTATCGACTATCGACTATCGACTATCGACTATCGACTATCGACTATCGACTATCGACTATCGACTATCGACTATCGAGTATCGACTATCGACTATCGACTCGACTATCGACTCGACTATCGACTCGCCTCGACTATCGACTCGACTATCGACTCGACTATCGACTCGACTCGACTATCGACTCGACTATCGACTCTACTCGACTATCGACTCGACTATCGACTCGACTATCGACTCGACTATCGACTCGACTCGACTATCGACTCGACTATCGACTCGACTCGACTATCGACTCGACTATCGACTCGACTCGACTATCGACTCGACTATCGACTCGACTCGACTATCGACTCGACTCGACTATCGACTCGACTCGACTATCGACTCGACTATCGACTCGACTCGACTATCGACTCGACTATCGACTCGACTATCGACTCGACTATCGACTATCGACTATCGACTATCGACTATCGACTATCGACTATCGACTATCGACTATCGACTCGACTATCGACTCGACTATCGACTCGACTATCGACTCGACTCGACTATCGACTCGACTATCGACTCGACTATCGACTCGACTATCGACTCGACTCGACTATCGACTCGACTATCGACTCGACTCGACTATCGACTCGACTATCGACTCGACTCGACTATCGACTCGACTCGACTATCGACTCGACTCGACTATCGACTCGACTCGACTATCGACTCGACTATCGACTCGACTATCGACTCGACTATCGACTCGACTATCGACTCGACTATCGACTCGACTATCGACTCGACTATCGACTATCGACTATCGACTATCGACTATCGACTATCGACTATCGACTATCGACTATCGACTATCGACTATCGACTCGACTATCGACTCGACTCGACTATCGACTCGACTATCGACTCGACTCGACTATCGACTCGACTCGACTATCGACTCGACTCGACTATCGACTCGACTCGACTATCGACTCGACTCGACTATCGACTCGACTCGACTATCGACTATCGACTCGACTATCGACTCGACTATCGACTCGACTATCGACTCGACTATCGACTCGACTATCGACTCGACTATCGACTCGACTCGACTATCGACTCGACTATCGACTCGACTCGACTATCGACTCGACTATCGACTCGACTCGACTATCGACTCGACTATCGACTCGACTATCGAATCGACTATCGACTCGACTATCGACTCGACTATCGACTCGACTATCGACTCGACTATCGACTCGACTATCGACTCGACTATCGACTCGACTATCGACTCGACTATCGACTCGACTCGACTATCGACTCGACTCGACTATCGACTCGACTCGACTCGACTATCGACTCGACTATCGACTCGACTATCGACTCGACTATCGACTCGACTATCGACTCGACTATCGACTCGACTATCGACTCGACTATCGACTCGACTATCGACTCGACTATCGACTCGACTATCGACTCGACTCGACTATCGACTCGACTATCGACTCGACTATCGACTCGACTCGACTATCGACTCGACTATCGACTCGACTATCGACTATCGACTATCGACTATCGACTATCGACTATCGACTATCGACTATCGACTATCGACTATCGACTATCGACTATCGACTATCGACTATCGACTATCGACTATCGACTATCGACTATCGACTATCGACTATCGACTATCGACTATCGACTATCGACTATCGACTATCGACTATCGACTATCGACTATCGACTATCGACTATCGACTATCGACTATCGACTATCGACTATCGACTATCGACTATCGACTATCGACTATCGACTATCGACTATCGACTATCGACTATCGACTATCGACTATCGACTATCGACTATCGACTATCGACTATCGACTATCGACTATCGAGTATCGACTATCGACTATCGACTCGACTATCGACTCGACTATCGACTCGCCTCGACTATCGACTCGACTATCGACTCGACTATCGACTCGACTCGACTATCGACTCGACTATCGACTCTACTCGACTATCGACTCGACTATCGACTCGACTATCGACTCGACTCGACTATCGACTCGACTCGACTATCGACTCGACTCGACTATCGACTCGACTCGACTATCGACTCGACTATCGACTCGACTATCGACTCGACTATCGACTCGACTATCGACTCGACTATCGACTCGACTATCGACTCGACTATCGACTATCGACTATCGACTATCGACTATCGACTATCGACTATCGACTATCGACTATCGACTATCGACTATCGACTCGACTATCGACTCGACTCGACTATCGACTCGACTATCGACTCGACTCGACTATCGACTCGACTCGACTATCGACTCGACTCGACTATCGACTCGACTCGACTATCGACTCGACTCGACTATCGACTCGACTCGACTATCGACTCGACTCGACTATCGACTATCGACTCGACTATCGACTCGACTATCGACTCGACTATCGACTCGACTATCGACTCGACTATCGACTCGACTATCGACTCGACTCGACTATCGACTCGACTATCGACTCGACTCGACTATCGACTCGACTATCGACTCGACTCGACTATCGACTCGACTATCGACTCGACTATCGAATCGACTATCGACTCGACTATCGACTCGACTATCGACTCGACTATCGACTCGACTATCGACTCGACTATCGACTCGACTATCGACTCGACTATCGACTCGACTATCGACTCGACTCGACTATCGACTCGACTCGACTATCGACTCGACTCGACTATCGACTCGACTATCGACTCGACTATCGACTCGACTATCGACTCGACTATCGACTCGACTATCGACTCGACTATCGACTCGACTATCGACTCGACTATCGACTCGACTATCGACTCGACTATCGACTCGACTATCGACTCGACTATCGACTCGACTCGACTATCGACTCGACTATCGACTCGACTATCGACTCGACTCGACTATCGACTCGACTATCGACTCGACTATCGACTATCGACTATCGACTATCGACTATCGACTATCGACTATCGACTATCGACTATCGACTATCGACTATCGACTATCGACTATCGACTATCGACTATCGACTATCGACTATCGACGACTATCGACTATCGACTATCGACTATCGACTATCGACTATCGACTATCGACTATCGACTATCGACTATCGACTATCGACTATCGACTATCGACTATCGACTATCGACTATCGACTATCGACTATCGACTATCGACTATCGACTATCGACTATCGACTATCGACTATCGACTATCGACTATCGACTATCGACTATCGACTATCGACTATCGACTATCGAGTATCGACTATCGACTATCGACTCGACTATCGACTCGACTATCGACTCGCCTCGACTATCGACTCGACTATCGACTCGACTATCGACTCGACTCGACTATCGACTCGACTATCGACTCTACTCGACTATCGACTCGACTATCGACTCGACTATCGACTCGACTATCGACTCGACTCGACTATCGACTCGACTATCGACTCGACTCGACTATCGACTCGACTATCGACTCGACTCGACTATCGACTCGACTATCGACTCGACTCGACTATCGACTCGACTCGACTATCGACTCGACTATCGACTCGACTCGACTATCGACTCGACTATCGACTCGACTATCGACTCGACTATCGACTATCGACTATCGACTATCGACTATCGACTATCGACTATCGACTATCGACTATCGACTATCGACTATCGACTCGACTATCGACTCGACTATCGACTCGACTATCGACTCGACTCGACTATCGACTCGACTATCGACTCGACTATCGACTCGACTATCGACTCGACTCGACTATCGACTCGACTATCGACTCGACTCGACTATCGACTCGACTATCGACTCGACTCGACTATCGACTCGACTCGACTATCGACTCGACTCGACTATCGACTCGACTCGACTATCGACTCGACTCGACTATCGACTCGACTATCGACTCGACTATCGACTCGACTATCGACTCGACTATCGACTCGACTATCGACTCGACTATCGACTCGACTATCGACTATCGACTATCGACTATCGACTATCGACTATCGACTATCGACTATCGACTATCGACTATCGACTATCGACTCGACTATCGACTCGACTCGACTATCGACTCGACTATCGACTCGACTCGACTATCGACTCGACTCGACTATCGACTCGACTCGACTATCGACTCGACTCGACTATCGACTCGACTCGACTATCGACTATCGACTCGACTATCGACTCGACTATCGACTCGACTATCGACTCGACTATCGACTCGACTATCGACTCGACTATCGACTCGACTATCGACTCGACTCGACTATCGACTCGACTATCGACTCGACTCGACTATCGACTCGACTATCGACTCGACTCGACTATCGACTCGACTATCGAATCGACTATCGACTCGACTATCGACTCGACTATCGACTCGACTATCGACTCGACTATCGACTCGACTATCGACTCGACTATCGACTCGACTATCGACTCGACTATCGACTCGACTATCGACTCGACTATCGACACGACTATCGACTCGACTATCGACTCGACTATCGACTCGACTATCGACTCGACTATCGACTCGACTCGACTATCGACTCGACTATCGACTCGACTCGACTATCGACTCGACTATCGACTCGACTCGACTATCGACTCGACTATCGACTCGACTATCGACTCGACTATCGACTATCGACTATCGACTATCGACTATCGACTATCGACTATCGACTATCGACTATCGACTATCGACTATCGACTATCGACTATCGACTATCGACTATCGACTATCGACTATCGACTATCGACTATCGACTATCGACTATCGACTATCGACTATCGACTATCG
Organism: Pemphredon lugubris; assembly: GCA_933228935.1. NCBI lineage: Eukaryota > Metazoa > Arthropoda > Insecta > Hymenoptera > Crabronidae > Pemphredon > Pemphredon lugubris. The sequence goes on from OW121815.1 coordinate 36,415,948, forward strand.
ACTATCGACTATCGACTATCGACTATCGACTATCGACTATCGACTATCGACTATCGACTATCGACTATCGACTATCGACTATCGACTATCGACTATCGACTATCGACTATCGACTATCGACTATCGACTATCGACTATCGACTATCGACTATCGACTATCGACTATCGACTATCGACTATCGACTATCGACTATCGACTATCGACTATCGACTATCGACTATCGACTATCGACTATCGACTATCGACTATCGACTATCGACTATCGACTATCGACTATCGACTATCGACTATCGACTATCGACTATCGACTATCGAGTATCGACTATCGACTATCGACTCGACTATCGACTCGACTATCGACTCGCCTCGACTATCGACTCGACTATCGACTCGACTCGACTATCGACTCGACTATCGACTCTACTCGACTATCGACTCGACTATCGACTCGACTATCGACTCGACTATCGACTCGACTCGACTATCGACTCGACTATCGACTCGACTATCGACTCGACTATCGACTCGACTCGACTATCGACTCGACTATCGACTCGACTATCGACTCGACTCGACTATCGACTCGACTATCGACTCGACTATCGACTCGACTATCGACTCGACTCGACTATCGACTCGACTATCGACTCGACTCGACTATCGACTCGACTATCGACTCGACTCGACTATCGACTCGACTATCGACTCGACTCGACTATCGACTCGACTATCGACTCGACTATCGACTATCGACTATCGACTATCGACTATCGACTATCGACTATCGACTATCGACTATCGACTATCGACTATCGACTATCGACTATCGACTATCGACTATCGACTCGACTATCGACTCGACTATCGACTCGACTATCGACTCGACTCGACTATCGACTCGACTATCGACTCGACTATCGACTCGACTATCGACTCGACTCGACTATCGACTCGACTATCGACTCGACTCGACTATCGACTCGACTATCGACTCGACTCGACTATCGACTCGACTCGACTATCGACTCGACTCGACTCGACTATCGACTCGACTCGACTATCGACTCGACTATCGACTCGACTATCGACTCGACTATCGACTCGACTATCGACTCGACTATCGACTCGACTATCGACTATCGACTATCGACTATCGACTATCGACTATCGACTATCGACTATCGACTATCGACTATCGACTATCGACTATCGACTCGACTATCGACTCGACTCGACTATCGACTCGACTATCGACTCGACTCGACTATCGACTCGACTCGACTATCGACTCGACTCGACTATCGACTCGACTCGACTCGACTCGACTCGACTCGAATCGACTATCGACTATCGACTCGACTATCGACTCGACTATCGACTCGACTATCGACTCGACTATCGACTCGACTATCGACTCGACTCGACTATCGACTCGACTCGACTATCGACTCGACTATCGACTCGACTCGACTATCGACTCGACTATCGACTCGACTCGACTATCGACTCGACTATCGACTCGACTATCGACTCGACTATCGACTCGACTATCGACTCGACTATCGACTCGACTATCGACTCGACTATCGACTCGACTATCGACTCGACTATCGACTCGACTATCGACTCGACTATCGACTCGACTATCGACTCGACTATCGACACGACTATCGACTCGACTATCGACTCGACTATCGACTCGACTATCGACTCGACTATCGACTCGACTCGACTATCGACTCGACTATCGACTCGACTATCGACTCGACTATCGACTATCGACTATCGACTATCGACTATCGACTATCGACTATCGACTATCGACTATCGACTATCGACTATCGACTATCGACTATCGACTATCGACTATCGACTCGACTATCGACTCGACTATCGACTCGACTATCGACTCGACTCGACTATCGACTCGACTATCGACTCGACTATCGACTCGACTATCGACTCGACTCGACTATCGACTCGACTATCGACTCGACTCGACTATCGACTCGACTATCGACTCGACTCGACTATCGACTCGACTCGACTATCGACTCGACTCGACTATCGACTCGACTCGACTATCGACTCGACTATCGACTCGACTATCGACTCGACTATCGACTCGACTATCGACTCGACTATCGACTCGACTATCGACTCGACTATCGACTATCGACTATCGACTATCGACTATCGACTATCGACTATCGACTATCGACTATCGACTATCGACTATCGACTCGACTATCGACTCGACTCGACTATCGACTCGACTATCGACTCGACTCGACTATCGACTCGACTCGACTATCGACTCGACTCGACTATCGACTCGACTCGACTATCGACTCGACTCGACTATCGACTCGACTCGACTATCGACTATCGACTCGACTATCGACTCGACTATCGACTCGACTATCGACTCGACTATCGACTCGACTATCGACTCGACTATCGACTCGACTATCGACTCGACTCGACTATCGACTCGACTCGACTATCGACTCGACTATCGACTCGACTCGACTATCGACTCGACTATCGACTCGACTCGACTATCGACTCGACTCGACTATCGACTCGACTATCGACTCGACTATCGACTCGACTATCGACTCGACTATCGACTCGACTATCGACTCGACTATCGACTCGACTATCGACTATCGACTATCGACTATCGACTATCGACTATCGACTATCGACTATCGACTATCGACTATCGACTATCGACTATCGACTATCGACTATCGACTATCGACTATCGACTATCGACTATCGACTATCGACTATCGACTATCGACTATCGACTATCGACTATCGACTATCGACTATCGACTATCGACTATCGACTATCGACTATCGACTATCGACTATCGACTATCGACTATCGACTATCGACTATCGACTATCGACTATCGACTATCGACTATCGACTATCGACTATCGACTATCGACTATCGACTATCGACTATCGACTATCGACTATCGACTATCGACTATCGACTATCGACTATCGACTATCGACTATCGACTATCGACTATCGACTATCGACTATCGACTATCGACTATCGACTATCGACTATCGACTATCGACTATCGACTATCGACTATCGACTATCGACTATCGACTATCGACTATCGACTATCGACTATCGACTATCGACTATCGACTATCGACTATCGACTATCGACTATCGACTATCGACTATCGACTATCGACTATCGACTATCGACTATCGACTATCGACTATCGACTATCGACTATCGACTATCGACTATCGACTATCGACTATCGACTATCGACTATCGACTATCGACTATCGACTATCGACTATCGACTATCGACTATCGACTATCGACTATCGACTATCGACTATCGACTATCGACTATCGACTATCGACTATCGACTATCGACTATCGACTATCGACTATCGACTATCGACTATCGACTATCGACTATCGACTATCGACTATCGACTATCGACTATCGACTATCGACTATCGACTATCGACTATCGACTATCGACTATCGACTATCGACTATCGACTATCGACTATCGACTATCGACTATCGACTATCGACTATCGACTATCGACTATCGACTATCGACTATCGACTATCGACTATCGACTATCGACTATCGACTATCGACTATCGACTATCGACTATCGACTATCGACTATCGACTATCGACTATCGACTATCGACTATCGACTATCGACTATCGACTATCGACTATCGACTATCGACTATCGACTATCGACTATCGACTATCGACTATCGACTATCGACTATCGACTATCGACTATCGACTATCGACTATCGACTATCGACTATCGACTATCGACTATCGACTATCGACTATCGACTATCGACTATCGACTATCGACTATCGACTATCGACTATCGACTATCGACTATCGACTATCGACTATCGACTATCGACTATCGACTATCGACTATCGACTATCGACTATCGACTATCGACTATCGACTATCGACTATCGACTATCGACTATCGACTATCGACTATCGACTATCGACTATCGACTATCGACTATCGACTATCGACTATCGACTATCGACTATCGACTATCGACTATCGACTATCGACTATCGACTATCGACTATCGACTATCGACTATCGACTATCGACTATCGACTATCGACTATCGACTATCGACTATCGACTATCGACTATCGACTATCGACTATCGACTATCGACTATCGACTATCGACTATCGACTATCGACTATCGACTATCGACTATCGACTATCGACTATCGACTATCGACTATCGACTATCGACTATCGACTATCGACTATCGACTATCGACTATCGACTATCGACTATCGACTATCGACTATCGACTATCGACTATCGACTATCGACTATCGACTATCGACTATCGACTATCGACTATCGACTATCGACTATCGACTATCGACTATCGACTATCGACTATCGACTATCGACTATCGACTATCGACTATCGACTATCGACTATCGACTATCGACTATCGACTATCGACTATCGACTATCGACTATCGACTATCGACTATCGACTATCGACTATCGACTATCGACTATCGACTATCGACTATCGACTATCGACTATCGACTATCGACTATCGACTATCGACTATCGACTATCGACTATCGACTATCGACTATCGACTATCGACTATCGACTATCGACTATCGACTATCGACTATCGACTATCGACTATCGACTATCGACTATCGACTATCGACTATCGACTATCGACTATCGACTATCGACTATCGACTATCGACTATCGACTATCGACTATCGACTATCGACTATCGACTATCGACTATCGACTATCGACTATCGACTATCGACTATCGACTATCGACTATCGACTATCGACTATCGACTATCGACTATCGACTATCGACTATCGACTATCGACTATCGACTATCGACTATCGACTATCGACTATCGACTATCGACTATCGACTATCGACTATCGACTATCGACTATCGACTATCGACTATCGACTATCGACTATCGACTATCGACTATCGACTATCGACTATCGACTATCGACTATCGACTATCGACTATCGACTATCGACTATCGACTATCGACTATCGACTATCGACTATCGACTATCGACTATCGACTATCGACTATCGACTATCGACTATCGACTATCGACTATCGAGACTATCGACTATCGACTATCGACTATCGACTATCGACTATCGACTATCGACTCGACTATCGACTCGACTATCGACTCGACTATCGACTCGCCTCGACTATCGACTCGACTATCGACTATCGACTATCGACTATCGACTATCGACTATCGACTATCGACTATCGACTATCGACTATCGACTATCGACTATCGACTATCGACTATCGACTATCGACTATCGACTATCGACTATCGACTATCGACTATCGACTATCGACTATCGACTATCGACTATCGACTATCGACTATCGACTATCGACTATCGACTATCGACTATCGACTATCGACTATCGACTATCGACTATCGACTATCGACTATCGACTATCGACTATCGACTATCGACTATCGACTATCGACGACTATCGACTATCGACTATCGACTATCGACTATCGACTATCGACTATCGACTATCGACTATCGACTATCGACTATCGACTATCGACTATCGACTATCGACTATCGACTATCGACTATCGACTATCGACTATCGACTATCGACTATCGACTATCGACTATCGACTATCGACTATCGACTATCGACTATCGACTATCGACTATCGACTATCGACTATCGACTATCGACTATCGACTATCGACTATCGACTATCGACTATCGACTATCGACTATCGACTATCGACTATCGACTATCGACTATCGACTATCGACTATCGACTATCGACTATCGACTATCGACTATCGACTATCGACTATCGACTATCGACTATCGACTATCGACTATCGACTATCGACTATCGACTATCGACTATCGACTATCGACTATCGACTATCGACTATCGACTATCGACTATCGACTATCGACTATCGACTATCGACTATCGACTATCGACTATCGACTATCGACTATCGACTATCGACTATCGACTATCGACTATCGACTATCGACTAGCGACTATCGACTATCGACTATCGACTATCGACTATCGACTATCGACTATCGACTATCGACTATCGACTATCGACTATCGACTATCGACTATCGACTATCGACTATCGACTATCGACTATCGACTATCGACTATCGACTATCGACTATCGACTATCGACTATCGACTATCGACTATCGACTATCGACTATCGACTATCGACTATCGACTATCGACTATCGACTATCGACTATCGACTATCGACTATCGACTATCGACTATCGACTATCGACTATCGACTATCGACTATCGACTATCGACTATCGACTATCGACTATCGACTATCGACTATCGACTATCGACTATCGACTATCGACTATCGACTATCGACTATCGACTATCGACTATCGACTATCGACTATCGACTATCGACTATCGACTATCGACTATCGACTATCGACTATCGACTATCGACTATCGACTATCGACTATCGACTATCGACTATCGACTATCGACTATCGAGTATCGACTATCGACTATCGACTCGACTATCGACTCGACTATCGACTCGCCTCGACTATCGACTCGACTATCGACTCGACTATCGACTCGACTCGACTATCGACTCGACTATCGACTCGACTATCGACTATCGACTATCGACTATCGACTATCGACTATCGACTATCGACTATCGACTATCGACTATCGACTATCGACTATCGACTATCGACTCGACTATCGACTCGACTATCGACTCGACTATCGACTCGACTATTGACTCGACTCGACTATTGACTCGACTCGACTATCGACTCGACTATCGACTCGACTCGACTATCGACTCGACTATCGACTCGACTCGACTATCGACTCGACTATCGACTCGACTCGACTATCGACTCGACTCGACTATCGACTCGACTCGACTATCGACTCGACTATCGACTCGACTATCGACTCGACTATCGACTCGACTATCGACTCGACTATCGACTCGACTATCGACTCGACTATCGACTATCGACTATCGACTATCGACTATCGACTATCGACTATCGACTATCGACTATCGACTATCGACTATCGACTATCGACTATCGACTATCGACTATCGACTATCGACTATCGACTATCGACTATCGACTATCGACTATCGACTATCGACTATCGACTATCGACTATCGACTATCGACTATCGACTATCGACTATCGACTATCGACTATCGACTATCGACTATCGACTATCGACTATCGACTATCGACTATCGACTATCGACTATCGACTATCGACTATCGACTATCGACTATCGACTATCGACTATCGACTATCGACTATCGACTATCGACTATCGACTATCGACTATCGACTATCGACTATCGACTATCGACTATCGACTATCGACTATCGACTATCGACTATCGACTATCGACTATCGACTATCGACTATCGACTATCGACTATCGACTATCGACTATCGACTATCGACTATCGACTATCGACTATCGACTATCGACTATCGACTATCGACTATCGACTATCGACTATCGACTATCGACTATCGACTATCGACTATCGACTATCGACTATCGACTATCGACTATCGACTATCGACTATCGACTATCGACTATCGACTATCGACTATCGACTATCGACTATCGACTATCGACTATCGACTATCGACTATCGACTATCGACTATCGACTATCGACTATCGACTATCGACTATCGACTATCGACTATCGACTATCGACTATCGACTATCGACTATCGACTATCGACTATCGACTATCGACTATCGACTATCGACTATCGACTATCGACTATCGACTATCGACTATCGACTATCGACTATCGACTATCGACTATCGACTATCGACTATCGACTATCGACTATCGACTATCGACTATCGACTATCGACTATCGACTATCGACTATCGACTATCGACTATCGACTATCGACTATCGACTATCGACTATCGACTATCGACTATCGACTATCGACTATCGACTATCGACTATCGACTATCGACTATCGACTATCGACTATCGACTATCGACTATCGACTATCGACTATCGACTATCGACTATCGACTATCGACTATCGACTATCGACTATCGACTATCGACTATCGACTATCGACTATCGACTATCGACTATCGACTATCGACTATCGACTATCGACTATCGACTATCGACTATCGACTATCGACTATCGACTATCGACTATCGACTATCGACTATCGACTATCGACTATCGACTATCGACTATCGACTATCGACTATCGACTATCGACTATCGACTATCGACTATCGACTATCGACTATCGACTATCGACTATCGACTATCGACTATCGACTATCGACTATCGACTATCGACTATCGACTATCGACTATCGACTATCGACTATCGACTATCGACTATCGACTATCGACTATCGACTATCGACTATCGACTATCGACTATCGACTATCGACTATCGACTATCGACTATCGACTATCGACTATCGACTATCGACTATCGACTATCGACTATCGACTATCGACTATCGACTATCGACTATCGACTATCGACTATCGACTATCGACTATCGACTATCGACTATCGACTATCGACTATCGACTATCGACTATCGACTATCGACTATCGACTATCGACTATCGACTATCGACTATCGACTATCGACTATCGACTATCGACTATCGACTATCGACTATCGACTATCGACTATCGACTATCGACTATCGACTATCGACTATCGACTATCGACTATCGACTATCGACTATCGACTATCGACTATCGACTATCGACTATCGACTATCGACTATCGACTATCGACTATCGACTATCGACTATCGACTATCGACTATCGACTATCGACTATCGACTATCGACTATCGACTATCGACTATCGACTATCGACTATCGACTATCGACTATCGACTATCGACTATCGACTATCGACTATCGACTATCGACTATCGACTATCGACTATCGACTATCGACTATCGACTATCGACTATCGACTATCGACTATCGACTATCGACTATCGACTATCGACTATCGACTATCGACTATCGACTATCGACTATCGACTATCGACTATCGACTATCGACTATCGACTATCGACTATCGACTATCGACTATCGACTATCGACTATCGACTATCGACTATCGACTATCGACTATCGACTATCGACTATCGACTATCGACTATCGACTATCGACTATCGACTATCGACTATCGACTATCGACTATCGACTATCGACTATCGACTATCGACTATCGACTATCGACTATCGACTATCGACTATCGACTATCGACTATCGACTATCGACTATCGACTATCGACTATCGACTATCGACTATCGACTATCGACTATCGACTATCGACTATCGACTATCGACTATCGACTATCGACTATCGACTATCGACTATCGACTATCGACTATCGACTATCGACTATCGACTATCGACTATCGACTATCGACTATCGACTATCGACTATCGACTATCGACTATCGACTATCGACTATCGACTATCGACTATCGACTATCGACTATCGACTATCGACTATCGACTATCGACTATCGACTATCGACTATCGACTATCGACTATCGACTATCGACTATCGACTATCGACTATCGACTATCGACTATCGACTATCGACTATCGACTATCGACTATCGACTATCGACTATCGACTATCGACTATCGACTATCGACTATCGACTATCGACTATCGACTATCGACTATCGACTATCGACTATCGACTATCGACTATCGACTATCGACTATCGACTATCGACTATCGACTATCGACTATCGACTATCGACTATCGACTATCGACTATCGACTATCGACTATCGACTATCGACTATCGACTATCGACTATCGACTATCGACTATCGACTATCGACTATCGACTATCGACTATCGACTATCGACTATCGACTATCGACTATCGACTATCGACTATCGACTATCGACTATCGACTATCGACTATCGACTATCGACTATCGACTATCGACTATCGACTATCGACTATCGACTATCGACTATCGACTATCGACTATCGACTATCGACTATCGACTATCGACTATCGACTATCGACTATCGACTATCGACTATCGACTATCGACTATCGACTATCGACTATCGACTATCGACTATCGACTATCGACTATCGACTATCGACTATCGACTATCGACTATCGACTATCGACTATCGACTATCGACTATCGACTATCGACTATCGACTATCGACTATCGACTATCGACTATCGACTATCGACTATCGACTATCGACTATCGACTATCGACTATCGACTATCGACTATCGACTATCGACTATCGACTATCGACTATCGACTATCGACTATCGACTATCGACTATCGACTATCGACTATCGACTATCGACTATCGACTATCGACTATCGACTATCGACTATCGACTATCGACTATCGACTATCGACTATCGACTATCGACTATCGACTATCGACTATCGACTATCGACTATCGACTATCGACTATCGACTATCGACTATCGACTATCGACTATCGACTATCGACTATCGACTATCGACTATCGACTATCGACTATCGACTATCGACTATCGACTATCGACTATCGACTATCGACTATCGACTATCGACTATCGACTATCGACTATCGACTATCGACTATCGACTATCGACTATCGACTATCGACTATCGACTATCGACTATCGACTATCGACTATCGACTATCGACTATCGACTATCGACTATCGACTATCGACTATCGACTATCGACTATCGACTATCGACTATCGACTATCGACTATCGACTATCGACTATCGACTATCGACTATCGACTATCGACTATCGACTATCGACTATCGACTATCGACTATCGACTATCGACTATCGACTATCGACTATCGACTATCGACTATCGACTATCGACTATCGACTATCGACTATCGACTATCGACTATCGACTATCGACTATCGACTATCGACTATCGACTATCGACTATCGACTATCGACTATCGACTATCGACTATCGACTATCGACTATCGACTATCGACTATCGACTATCGACTATCGACTATCGACTATCGACTATCGACTATCGACTATCGACTATCGACTATCGACTATCGACTATCGACTATCGACTATCGACTATCGACTATCGACTATCGACTATCGACTATCGACTATCGACTATCGACTATCGACTATCGACTATCGACTATCGACTATCGACTATCGACTATCGACTATCGACTATCGACTATCGACTATCGACTATCGACTATCGACTATCGACTATCGACTATCGACTATCGACTATCGACTATCGACTATCGACTATCGACTATCGACTATCGACTATCGACTATCGACTATCGACTATCGACTATCGACTATCGACTATCGACTATCGACTATCGACTATCGACTATCGACTATCGACTATCGACTATCGACTATCGACTATCGACTATCGACTATCGACTATCGACTATCGACTATCGACTATCGACTATCGACTATCGACTATCGACTATCGACTATCGACTATCGACTATCGACTATCGACTATCGACTATCGACTATCGAGTATCGACTATCGACTATCGACTCGACTATCGACTCGCCTCGACTATCGACTCGACTATCGACTCGACTATCGACTCGACTCGACTATCGACTCGACTATCGACTCTACTCGACTATCGACTCGACTATCGACTCGACTATCGACTCGACTATCGACTCGACTCGACTATCGACTCGACTCGACTATCGACTCGACTCGACTATCGACTCGACTATCGACTCGACTCGACTATCGACTCGACTATCGACTCGACTATCGACTCGACTCGACTATCGACTCGACTCGACTATCGACTCGACTATCGACTCGACTCGACTATCGACTCGACTATCGACTCGACTATCGACTCGACTATCGACTATCGACTATCGACTATCGACTATCGACTATCGACTATCGACTATCGACTATCGACTATCGACTATCGACTATCGACTATCGACTATCGACTATCGACTATCGACTATCGACTCGACTATCGACTCGACTATCGACTCGACTATTGACTCGACTCGACTATCGACTCGACTATCGACTCGACTATCGACTCGACTATCGACTCGACTCGACTATCGACTCGACTATCGACTCGACTCGACTATCGACTCGACTATCGACTCGACTCGACTATCGACTCGACTCGACTATCGACTCGACTCGACTATCGACTCGACTATCGACTCGACTATCGACTCGACTATCGACTCGACTATCGACTCGACTATCGACTCGACTATCGACTCGACTATCGACTCGACTATCGACTCGACTATCGACTATCGACTATCGACTATCGACTATCGACTATCGACTATCGACTATCGACTATCGACTCGACTATCGACTCGACTATCGACTCGACTATCGACTCGACTATCGACTCGACTCGACTATCGACTCGACTCGACTATCGACTCGACTATCGACTCGACTATCGACTCGACTATCGACTCGACTCGACTATCGACTCGACTCGACTATCGACTCGACTCGACTATCGACTCGACTCGACTATCGACTCGACTCGACTATCGACTCGACTCGACTATCGACTCGACTCGACTATCGACTCGACTCGACTATCGACTCGACTATCGACTCGACTCGACTATCGACTCGACTATCGACTCGACTATCGACTCGACTATCGACTCGACTATCGACTCGACTATCGACTCGACTATCGACTCGACTATCGACTCGACTATCGACTCGACTATCGACTCGACTATCGACTATCGACTATCGACTATCGACTATCGACTATCGACTATCGACTATCGACTATCGACTATCGACTCGACTATCGACTCGACTCGACTATCGACTCGACTCGACTATCGACTCGACTCGACTATCGACTATCGACTCGACTATCGACTCGACTATCGACTCGACTATCGACTCGACTATCGACTCGACTCGACTATCGACTCGACTCGACTATCGACTCGACTCGACTATCGACTCGACTCGACTATCGACTCGACTATCGACTCGACTCGACTATCGACTCGACTATCGACTCGACTATCGACTCGACTATCGACTCGACTATCGACTCGACTATCGACTCGACTATCGACTCGACTATCGACTCGACTATCGACTCGACTATCGACTCGACTATCGACTATCGACTATCGACTATCGACTATCGACTATCGACTATCGACTATCGACTATCGACTATCGACTATCGACTATCGACTCGACTATCGACTCGACTATCGACTCGACTATCGACTCGCCTCGACTATCGACTCGACTATCGACTATCGACTATCGACTATCGACTATCGACTATCGACTATCGACTATCGACTATCGACTATCGACTATCGACTATCGACTATCGACTATCGACTATCGACTATCGACTATCGACTATCGACTATCGACTATCGACTATCGACTATCGACTATCGACTATCGACTATCGACTATCGACTATCGACTATCGACTATCGACTATCGACTATCGACTATCGACTATCGACTATCGACTATCGACTATCGACTATCGACTATCGACTATCGACTATCGACTATCGACTATCGACTATCGACTATCGACTATCGACTATCGACTATCGACTATCGACTATCGACTATCGACTATCGACTATCGACTATCGACTATCGACTATCGACTATCGACTATCGACTATCGACTATCGACTATCGACTATCGACTATCGACTATCGACTATCGACTATCGACTATCGACTATCGACTATCGACTATCGACTATCGACTATCGACTATCGACTATCGACTATCGACTATCGACTATCGACTATCGACTATCGACTATCGACTATCGACTCGACTATCGACTCGACTATCGACTCGCCTCGACTATCGACTCGACTATCGACTATCGACTATCGACTATCGACTATCGACTATCGACTATCGACTATCGACTATCGACTATCGACTATCGACTATCGACTATCGACTATCGACTATCGACTATCGACTATCGACTATCGACTATCGACTATCGACTATCGACTATCGACTATCGACTATCGACTATCGACTATCGACTATCGACTATCGACTATCGACTATCGACTATCGACTATCGACTATCGACTATCGACTATCGACTATCGACTATCGACTATCGACTATCGACTATCGACTATCGACTATCGACTATCGACTATCGACTATCGACTATCGACTATCGACTATCGACTATCGACTATCGACTATCGACTATCGACTATCGACTATCGACTATCGACTATCGACTATCGACTATCGACTATCGACTATCGACTATCGACTATCGACTATCGACTATCGACTATCGACTATCGACTATCGACTATCGACTATCGACTATCGACTATCGACTATCGACTATCGACTATCGACTATCGACTATCGACTATCGACTATCGACTATCGACTATCGACTATCGACTATCGACTATCGACTATCGACTATCGACTATCGACTATCGACTATCGACTATCGACTATCGACTATCGACTATCGACTATCGACTATCGACTATCGACTATCGACTATCGACTATCGACTATCGACTATCGACTATCGACTATCGACTATCGACTATCGACTATCGACTATCGACTATCGACTATCGACTATCGACTATCGACTATCGACTATCGACTATCGACTATCGACTATCGACTATCGACTATCGACTATCGACTATCGACTATCGACTATCGACTATCGACTATCGACTATCGACTATCGACTATCGACTATCGACTATCGACTATCGACTATCGACTATCGACTATCGACTATCGACTATCGACTATCGACTATCGACTATCGACTATCGACTATCGACTATCGACTATCGACTATCGACTATCGACTATCGACTATCGACTATCGACTATCGACTATCGACTATCGACTATCGACTATCGACTATCGACTATCGACTATCGACTATCGACTATCGACTATCGACTATCGACTATCGACTATCGACTATCGACTATCGACTATCGACTATCGACTATCGACTATCGACTATCGACTATCGACTATCGACTATCGACTATCGACTATCGACTATCGACTATCGACTATCGACTATCGACTATCGACTATCGACTATCGACTATCGACTATCGACTATCGACTATCGACTATCGACTATCGACTATCGACTATCGACTATCGACTATCGACTATCGACTATCGACTATCGACTATCGACTATCGACTATCGACTATCGACTATCGACTATCGACTATCGACTATCGACTATCGACTATCGACTATCGACTATCGACTATCGACTATCGACTATCGACTATCGACTATCGACTATCGACTATCGACTATCGACTATCGACTATCGACTATCGACTATCGACTATCGACTATCGACTATCGACTATCGACTATCGACTATCGACTATCGACTATCGACTATCGACTATCGACTATCGACTATCGACTATCGACTATCGACTATCGACTATCGACTATCGACTATCGACTATCGACTATCGACTATCGACTATCGACTATCGACTATCGACTATCGACTATCGACTATCGACTATCGACTATCGACTATCGACTATCGACTATCGACTATCGACTATCGACTATCGACTATCGACTATCGACTATCGACTATCGACTATCGACTATCGACTATCGACTATCGACTATCGACTATCGACTATCGACTATCGACTATCGACTATCGACTATCGACTATCGACTATCGACTATCGACTATCGACTATCGACTATCGACTATCGACTATCGACTATCGACTATCGACTATCGACTATCGACTATCGACTATCGACTATCGACTATCGACTATCGACTATCGAGTATCGACTATCGACTATCGACTCGACTATCGACTCGACTATCGACTCGCCTCGACTATCGACTCGACTATCGACTCGACTATCGACTCGACTCGACTATCGACTCGACTATCGACTCTACTCGACTATCGACTCGACTATCGACTCGATTATCGACTCGACTATCGACTCGACTCGACTATCGACTCGACTATCGACTCGACTCGACTATCGACTCGACTATCGACTCGACTCGACTATCGACTCGACTATCGACTCGACTCGACTATCGACTCGACTCGACTATCGACTCGACTCGACTATCGACTCGACTATCGACTCGACTATCGACTCGACTATCGACTCGACTATCGACTCGACTATCGACTCGACTATCGACTCGACTATCGACTCGACTATCGACTCGACTATCGACTATCGACTATCGACTATCGACTATCGACTATCGACTATCGACTATCGACTATCGACTCGACTATCGACTCGACTCGACTATCGACTCGACTATCGACTCGACTCGACTATCGACTCGACTCGACTATCGACTCGACTCGACTATCGACTCGACTCGACTATCGACTATCGACTCGACTATCGACTCGACTATCGACTCGACTATCGACTCGACTATCGACTCGACTATCGACTCGACTATCGACTCGACTCGACTATCGACTCGACTCGACTATCGACTCGACTATCGACTCGACTATCGACTCGACTATCGACTCGACTCGACTATCGACTCGACTCGACTATCGACTCGACTCGACTATCGACTCGACTCGACTATCGACTCGACTATCGACTCGACTCGACTATCGACTCGACTATCGACTCGACTATCGACTCGACTATCGACTCGACTATCGACTCGACTATCGACTCGACTATCGACTCGACTATCGACTCGACTATCGACTCGACTATCGACTCGACTATCGACTCGACTATCGACTATCGACTATCGACTATCGACTATCGACTATCGACTATCGACTATCGACTATCGACTATCGACTATCGACTATCGACTATCGACTATCGACTCGACTATCGACTCGACTCGACTATCGACTCGACTATCGACTCGACTATCGACTCGACTCGACTATCGACTCGACTCGACTATCGACTCGACTCGACTATCGACTCGACTCGACTATCGACTCGACTCGACTATCGACTATCGACTCGACTATCGACTCGACTATCGACTCGACTATCGACTCGACTATCGACTCGACTCGACTCGACTATCGACTCGACTCGACTATCGACTCGACTCGACTATCGACTCGACTATCGACTCGACTCGACTATCGACTCGACTATCGACTCGACTATCGACTCGACTCGACTATCGACTCGACTATCGACTCGACTATCGAATCGACTATCGACTCGACTATCGACTATCGACTATCGACTATCGACTATCGACTATCGACTATCGACTATCGACTATCGACTATCGACTATCGACTATCGACTATCGACTATCGACTATCGACTATCGACTATCGACTATCGACTATCGACTATCGACTATCGACTATCGACTATCGACTATCGACTATCGACTATCGACTATCGACTATCGACTATCGACTATCGACTATCGACTATCGACTATCGACTATCGACTATCGACTATCGACTATCGACTATCGACTATCGACTATCGACTATCGACTATCGACTATCGACTATCGACTATCGACTATCGACTATCGACTATCGACTATCGACTATCGACTATCGACTATCGACTATCGACTATCGACTATCGACTATCGACTATCGACTATCGACTATCGACTATCGACTATCGACTATCGACTATCGACTATCGACTATCGACTATCGACTATCGACTATCGACTATCGACTATCGACTATCGACTATCGACTATCGACTATCGACTATCGACTATCGACTATCGACTATCGACTATCGACTATCGACTATCGACTATCGACTATCGACTATCGACTATCGACTATCGACTATCGACTATCGACTATCGACTATCGACTATCGACTATCGACTATCGACTATCGACTATCGACTATCGACTATCGACTATCGACTATTGTTGTGTAATCATTCACCCATGTGGCAGAAAGAGCCTGTAATAGAGCTTTGTAAGGAACAGAGCTATATCACATTGCGGTGAATAGGTGTAGAGGAGCACAATCATTCAATATCAACGAGGAATCAGAGTGAAGCAAATATCTAGTGTGAATAATCTAAGAAATGCGGTGATATTGTATAAGCGGTGAGATCTCAATTCTTGCTGAGGTTCGACAAGACGCGGCGAAGCTACAATTATTCAAACAGACCAGCATGGCGGTTACCGTTACGCGGGTATAAGAACAAAGGATTCCGATATTGAATGTTACCACATGAGTTAGATTCGCGGTGAGGAATCTGGTGTGTCTGGAATAGTCAATAACAGAGCAATTAACGAGTAACAAAAATAGTAGATTTATTATAATAATAAATAAACATACCTAGCGGTGAGTATACTACTATAGAGTAGAGCTCGGCGGGTTCCTGCGAGCTAACGCTCGTCTTTTCCTTAATGTTAATTAATATTAGAGCTCTGAATACCTCACTATGCGTAGCGGAAAATAAGCTCTTAGATCGTCGGTGCGGTAATCTAAGGATCGGCGGTGAACACAATTTACAATAATGAAACTACACGTGTGCACACGCTAACTAGAGAACCAATAATGGCGATCGATAGACGCCAACGGAAAATCATGAAGAACAGAGTTCATAAAGTTACAAGATTCGCCCTGCTCTCATGAAAATGCGTGCGTGCGGAGCGGGCCTGAGGTGACAGCAGGCTGATTATTGGCTAATTGGGCGATAAGCGCCCTCTGACGCTGACGGCGGTACGCGTGATCGATGCGGATAGAGAATCAATATTAGGCGGCTCGACGCCGCCTAACCTCACGCGGTGCGGTGCCCCAGAGAGGGCACTGCGATGCTAATTACCGAACATTCCGCCCGCCATCAGCAACAGCGTTGATGATTAAACCCTTTCTCGCGCTTCTTGAGGTTGGGGTTGTACGTGGTTCTTCAGAGTTCTTGATTCTCTGGAGCTGGTGTAGGAGCTGGCAAGACAGCGAGCTTAGAGATAGGTCTCTTCATTGTAGAGGTGGCTGTCTTGAGAGTAACCACCCTGGTGAGCCCGTCTTGTCCAGGGTGGAGAGCCATTATTCTGGCGAGCGGCCACTTGGATGGTGGAAACCTTTCATCGGTTATTAACACCAGGGAGCCCACTGCGATCTCGTTGGATGGATGGTGCCATTTTGAGATGGCTTGATGCCGCTGCAGATAACTGGTCGACCAGGTTGACCAGAATCGTTGGAGCTGTTGCTGCAGGAGTTGCCATCGATCCAGTCTAGAGCTCTTGAGCTCGAGGAGCGATGGTTCAGGCAGGGTATTAATTGCCTGTCCAATGAGGAAATGACCTGGCGTCAATACTGACAGGTCGTCTGGATCCTCGCTTAGAGCTTCCAAGGGCCTAGAGTTCAATACTGCCTCAACTTGGACCAGAAGAGTCGTAAATTCTTCAAAGGTGAGGGCAGTGGCGGTTATCCTCGAGAGGTGGTGCTTGATGGACTTGACTGCAGCTTCCCATTTTCCTCCCATATGCGGGGCTGCAGGCGGATTGAATCGCCAGGTAATGCGATCCTGTGCGAAGAGCTCAGAGAGCTTCGAACACTCCTTTGTCCCTCGAGTGAAGAGCCTCTTGATCTCGGCGGCGGCTCCAGTGAAATTGGTGCCACAATCACTGGAGAGCGTCTGACAGATCCCACGGCGGCCGATGAACCTCCTGAATGCCGCGAGGAATGCGTCAGTGGAGTAGTCGCTGACCGCTTCCAAATGGACAGCCGACGTCGAAAAGCATACAAAGACACAAAGCCAGCCCTTTGTAGTCTTCGCACCTCTTCCCTTCCATGTCCTGAGCACGATCGGTCCGGCGTAGTCCAACCCCGTATGGGTGAACGGGGAGGATGGAGTTACGCGGGTGGTTGGCAGCTGGCCCATAAGCTGTTGAGCTCGTTGTCTGCGGTAGCGGGCGCACTTCATACATTTTAAAATGTATGAGCGTACAGGCTGCCTTCCTCCGATTATCCAACAAGTCTGTCGGATGCGGGCGAGAGTTAACTGGGTGCCACCGTGGAGCGTGCGTTCATGTGCGTCAGAGATCAGGAGCTCGGAGAGCCTCGATGACCGTGGCAGGATCGCAGGATGCTTGTTGTCAAGCTCAAGGTTGGAGTTCTTGAGCCTTCCTCCAACCCGAATGATGCCCTTGGTGTCCAGAAAGGCCGTCAATCGGCTGAAGGGATGTCCACGAGGCCAGGGGGTCATCGTCGAAAGTATCTTGAGCTCGAATTGGAAATACCTGGATTGCGTAACTTTAACCCAGTATTCCAAAGAGCGGTCCAGGTCTGTTGGGCCGAGCTCGTTCCGGAGCGATGAATCTGGCACCTTAGCGAAGATGGAACGAACTCTGAAACATATTGCGGTAATACGGAGGAGGCGGTTAAGAGAAGAATAGCGGTAAATAAGATCCCAACAGACTGGTGTCTGAACGCCAGCGGTAAACGCCAACCCTGGTCGTTCTTCGAGCTGGATCGCTGGGTCGAGTGCGAAATTCTGAGCCGGCCAAGACTCGGCGGTTTTCAGAAGCCATGGTGGGCCGGTCCACCATAGGTGGTGCTTCTGGAGCTGGTATGGCGTAAGTCCCCTTGATGCACAGTCCGCTGGATTGTCCTTCCCTGGAACGAACCTCCACTGGCCAGTTGGAGTCAGATCTTGTATTGCGGACACTCTGTTCCTAACGAAGTCCTTCCAGCGAGACGGGTGCGAGCTTATCCACGTCAGTGCAACTGCGGAATCAGTCCACAAATAAGTTGGAGCTTCACCAAGGTCTAGCGCTTTCCGGCAGTAGGCTACTAGCTTAGAGAGCAGTAGTGCGGCGCTGAGCTCCAGTCTCGGGATAGTGAGACGCTTGAGAGGAGCGACCTTGGTCTTGGAGCATACCAGAGTAACGCGGGCTCCGGTATTTGCGGTGTGGACCTTTAGATATACGGTTGCCGCCATTGCAACCTGAGAGGCGTCGGAGAACCCATGGAATTCTACCGTTGCACTGGTGGAGAGTTGGATCCATCTTGGTATAGAAATTTCGGGGATCGTGGCGAGCTCGTTCTTGAATTTATTCCATTTGCGGCAAACGTGATCCGGCAAATGGTCGTCCCAGCTGAGCTTCTCCAGCCAAAGCTCCTGCAATAATACTTTGGCTTGGATGGTGATAGGCGAGAGAAAACCAAGAGGATCAAAAAGTTGCGCGATCTCTGACAGGATGCGGCGTTTAGTTGGATGCGGAGCTGGAGCTGGTGGCTTGATTCTGAATTGGAAGCTATCAGAATGCGGGGACCAATGCAGGCCTAAGAGCTTCGTGCTATTTGCGGTATCGTCAAACGATAAAGTTGTTCTCGCTTCCACCCGAGAATGCTGCTGCAAACCATGATGGTTACTGGTCCACTTGGCGAGAGGAAAACCGCCCGCCATGCAGAGCTTCGTAAGCTGGTCGGCAATAGCTTGGAGCTCGGCGATATCGTCGGCACCACCGAATATGTCGTCCACATATCGTCCTTGAAGAAGAGGTTGGAGCGCAAGCGGGTATTTGTCGCCTTCATCGGCCACGAGTTGAAGAAGCACCCGAACTGCTAAATATGGAGCTGGTCGCGTGCCATAGGTCACAGTAGTGAGCTGATATGGAACAATATTATTCTGCTCATCTTTCCAGAGGATCCGCTGAAGATCCCAGTCTCGTTGGTCCACTAGGATCTGTCTGAACATCTTCGTGATGTCAGTAGCGAAAATAAAGCGGTGGCGGCGAATCCAGAGCAGTACATCGATTAAATCGATCTGGAGCTTCGGACCTGTGTGGAGCACGTCATTCAGTGACACTCCAGAACGTGTTGGGCGGGAGCCATTAAACACAACTCTCAGCTTGGTAGTCGTGCTGTCTTCTCTCAGCACGCCGTGATGCGGTAGATAATAGACTGGAGATTCAGTCGCGGTAGTCGGTGCCTTCACCATATGATGGAGCTGCTGATATTCCGTGAGGAATGATGAATAGAGCTCGCTGTAGGTCTCGTCACCTGCAAGACGCCGTAGAAGATGTTGGAGGCATCGCGAGGCGGTAAGATACGAATCTCCAAGCTGAGAGGGCGGCGATCTCACAGGAAGTCTTACTGTGTACCTTCCGGAGCTCGTTCTGGAGTGCGTTAACTTGAAGTGAGCTTCACAGGCTTGCTCCTCTGGAGAGAGGTCTTGCGCGGTTGCAGCTTCTGGTACTTCCTCTTGAACCCAAAACTGAGTGAGCAGATCTTGAAGGCTTTGCGTTGTTTGATCGATTGACATGTGATACGCGGATGCGGTTGTATCATCGGTGGTGTTGACCGGACCAAAGACAATCCAGCCAAAGATGGTCTTTTGCGCGACCGGGAGATGTGGAGCATCCTTGACGATGTCCGGTAGTAATATCATCCCGTAGTTGTCGGCTCCGAGAATCATGTCAATCGACTGCGGTGTTAAATAGTGCGGGTCTGCGAGCTCGAGGTGTCCCAAGTGTTCCCACGTTGGGTGCGAGCTTTGCGCACTCGGAATCTCGTTGGTAAGCTGCTTCAAGATGTGTGCGGTGATTTGAACTGACTCTGGTGAGTAGATGGATCTCAGTGTCAGTTCCACCACGCCTCGTGTGAACCCAGCTTCAGAGCCGCCAATACCACGGATCGCAATGGTGGAATGATGGCGTGGTATGCGGAGCGTCTTGACTAGAGCTTCTGAGACGAAGCTCAACTCTGAACCAGAGTCGATTAGCAATCGAGCCCGGTGGCTGAGGTGCGGTGTTTCTATTTGAACGAGGCTGGTGGCGAGTAGTACAGCCGGACGACTGTAGCGGTGGTTCAAAGGCGGTGGATGTAGCGTGCGGTGCGGTAGAGGTAGCGGTTGCGGTTCATTATGCGGTGATTCTTGCGGTGGAGGTTGCGGTAAGTCGGGTGGAAGCGGAGGTCTTCATTTTTTTGCGGTTGCTGGAGCGGGTGCGGTGTGAATCATGGTGTGATGCCGCTGATCACAAACGCGGCATCGTCTGGTGGAGCGACACCACGCGAGCCCATGGTGCCCGAGACAGTTGGGGCAGAGCTGCTTCTCGCGAGCAACCGCGGCTCTAGCCTCATTGCCGAGAGCGGCGAACTTGCGGCAGGTTGCGATATAATGCACCTCACCGCAGTAATCGCAGTAGTACGGCGAGTCCTGAGGGTGCGGTGACGGCCGTGCCTGGCGCGGTGCGGTGGTTCCTGCGGAGGTCGAGGATGCGGCAGCAGAGGAGCTCGTTGACGTCGGCCTTTGCACGACGTGGTGTGCTGCGACTACTGCTGGTCTCCGTTGCGCGGTAGATGCGTAGGAGCTCGGCTGCGGGGTCTTCGCAGAGCTCTCCAGGCACTCACTCGCTCGAGCTCTGCCCTCGAGGAAAGCGGTGAGCGTTTTTAGAGTTGGGAGCTCGGTGGTGGAGCCCAACTTCTGCTCCCAAGCTTGGCGCGTGGTCGAATCGAGCCTCTTCGTCATCGAATAAACGATGACCGTCTCCCACTGGTCGGCATCGACTCCGAGCGACTTTAACGAGCTGCGGACCTCAGCGGTTGTGTTTAAGAGCCCGTTCAGCTGGGTTGCGGATGGAGCTGTCAGCGGTTTTCCCCCAAAAAACTTGTCCAGCTGTGCGGTGACGAGGAGGCGCTTATTCTCGAATCGCTTCTTTAGTTGCGACCAAGCGGGAGCGAACGAGCTTCCTTCCATTGGGAAAGAGCTCACAAGCGGTGCGGCGGATCCAGCGAGGCTTGTCTGCAGGTAATGCATTCTCTGCACGTCCGAGAGCCCCTCATGCTCAATCACGATGGACGTGAAGAGATCGCGGAACGATGGCCAGGAGATGTAGTCTCCGAAGAAGGTGGAGATCTTCAGCTCCGGCAACTTGCTCGGAGCTGGTGCGGGTGCGGTCTTGGGAGAGCTCGTCTGCAAGGCGGCGATACTCGCACGCCTCGTCAGCAAAGCCTCCTTTGCTTTGCCGCTCTTCCTCATGGGCTCTGAGACGTACTGCCCAACGAGCTCGGGGAGCTCAATACGCTCTGCGGCGCACAAGTCGCACAGTGTCGCTTGCGTTTCCGAGTACTCTGCCACATACTCTTTGAGCATCGCGAGCTTGGCGGTGAGAGCGGCAGCCGACGCCTCTTCCAGGCTCGCGAGCTCCATCGAGCTCTCGCAGTGCTCCAGCACCATCTCCCGCTGCGTGCGGAGCATTGCCAATTTCAATTGGAGCCTGGCCGACGGCTTCTTTCCTTTCGGAGATGCGGAGCGGGAGGAAGGCTTAGCCTTTTCTTGCTCAATGGCGGTGCGCTCGATCAAGAGCTCTGCGGGAACATCCAAGGTTGCCACGTGAATGGCAGGAGACTCAGGCGTCTGCGGTGCGGTGATATCCAGCGCGGATCCCTCGCTGAGCATCGGCGGTGGGAGCGCGATTGCGGGTAGAGCGCTTTTCCCCTCTGACATCTTGAGCTAGCGGTGAAAATGAACGTGTAGATGCGTGATAACGAGAGGCGGTAAGAATAAATACAATAAAGAATGCGGAAGACAATATAACTAACTA
This sequence comes from Pemphredon lugubris, assembly GCA_933228935.1. NCBI lineage: Eukaryota > Metazoa > Arthropoda > Insecta > Hymenoptera > Crabronidae > Pemphredon > Pemphredon lugubris. The sequence continues at coordinate 36,440,822 of OW121815.1, forward strand.
CTCAAGAGCCATGTGTATGCATAATTATTAAAAGATGAATGTATGAACGAAGATGACGGATGACGCAATTATAACGAGTGAGCATTGAATAGGCACTCGAGTCAAAAGGGGGAGTGATAATAAAAAGAATGTCAAGTAAAATAAATAGAGCTGTGCGAGTAAACGAGCACATGAGTCCAAATGACGAATGAATGATTTGAAATTGATCCAGTCAGTGTAAAATTAATAAGAGTATTTGAGCAAGTCGAGACAGCATGCAGGTGCACGAGGTAACCTGAATATTGTCTAACTGCGTATTATAAAGAGCGATACTGAATGAATAGGTAGAATGCAGGAGCACGAAGGAAAACCTGCATAACGCCTAAACCAGTATGCGGATCAAAGTTATATGAATCTATTAACTGAATAACTGAGGTTTAAAGCGGAGGAGTGAGTTTTCTCGAATGCATAGACAGTGCGGTAACATAATATAAATCACCCTCGATGAACAATAATAACCATAATAAATAGATATAAATAGAAATTTAAACATCACCTGAATAATCACTGTGAACAGAGAATGCATATTACATAAAACAGTGCGAAATAAATAACCACAGAATTCAATACGTAATAAATAACAATAAATGAACAATTAATTCGATATCATGTTTCCTTAATATATAAAATATACAAGTGTGCGCGCAACGCAGCACAGGAGTCTTAAGTTAAAAGATCATAATGCCAATACTGGAGAAGAATTTCTGAATAATCGAGGTGCAGTCAGGACGTTAATGTAACGTACTATAATTCAATACCGCGGAATTAATTTGGCAATGTCTGAGTGACTCGAGATATGAGTCAACAATAATGATCGAGTACGTTTGATAGAGCAAGCAAATGTGCGGTGAACCCGGGCACATGAGTCAAGATATTGAAAGTGCAAAGATAACCATGAATTACAACAATAAGATCAAGCGTTATAATGTAAAGCAAGAGTACCGATAACATGAGTATCATGAAGCTTCATTTGAATAATATTTCACAATCGTGCTCTCGAGTGAGCACAGAATACAAGCGTACGTTAACAAGAACTTGAAATTAGATAGAAGAATAGAATAAAATTAAGTATTGTGAGTACGTCGGTACGAGATAGCTGCATGGTAAATTAAAAACGTAAATCAATTGTATAAGAGCAAGTACGCGAATCGAAAGGCACATACGTCTATGTTCAATAAATAAAGGAGTACAAACAGTAAACCTCCAATAAGAGTGTTAATGTGCATATCGATGAGCATACGCGTCCAATATGAAGAAATATCTGCATACTAGAGTAGCGTAACATCAATAATACATTACAAAATAAGAGAGAATTACAATATACATATAAATATGTGCGGTTCAAACGAGCGACGCGGTGAGATCACATTATTTAATAAATGTGATTGCATAGTGAGGCGAATGAGATGATGCATAGTGAGGCGAGACGCAGAGGGGACGCGGGGTTTGACTATTCCAGAATCCGGCTCGAAGGACCAAAAAATGTTGTGTAATCATTCACCCATGTGGCAGAAAGAGCCTGTAATAGAGCTTTGTAAGGAACAGAGCTATATCACATTGCGGTGAATAGGTGTAGAGGAGCACAATCATTCAATATCAACGAGGAATCAGAGTGAAGCAAATATCTAGTGTGAATAATCTAAGAAATGCGGTGATATTGTATAAGCGGTGAGATCTCAATTCTTGCTGAGGTTCGACAAGACGCGGCGAAGCTACAATTATTCAAACAGACCAGCATGGCGGTTACCGTTACGCGGGTATAAGAACAAAGGATTCCGATATTGAATGTTACCACATGAGTTAGATTCGCGGTGAGGAATCTGGTGTGTCTGGAATAGTCAATAACAGAGCAATTAACGAGTAACAAAAATAGTAGATTTATTATAATAATAAATAAACATACCTAGCGGTGAGTATACTACTATAGAGTAGAGCTCGGCGGGTTCCTGCGAGCTAACGCTCGTCTTTTCCTTAATGTTAATTAATATTAGAGCTCTGAATACCTCACTATGCGTAGCGGAAAATAAGCTCTTAGATCGTCGGTGCGGTAATCTAAGGATCGGCGGTGAACACAATTTACAATAATGAAACTACACGTGTGCACACGCTAACTAGAGAACCAATAATGGCGATCGATAGACGCCAACGGAAAATCATGAAGAACAGAGTTCATAAAGTTACAAGATTCGCCCTGCTCTCATGAAAATGCGTGCGTGCGGAGCGGGCCTGAGGTGACAGCAGGCTGATTATTGGCTAATTGGGCGATAAGCGCCCTCTGACGCTGACGGCGGTACGCGTGATCGATGCGGATAGAGAATCAATATTAGGCGGCTCGACGCCGCCTAACCTCACGCGGTGCGGTGCCCCAGAGAGGGCACTGCGATGCTAATTACCGAACAACTATCGACTATCGACTATCGACTATCGACTATCGACTATCGACTATCGACTATCGACTATCGACTATCGACTATCGACTATCGACTATCGACTATCGACTATCGACTATCGACTATCGACTATCGACTATCGACTATCGACTATCGACTATCGACTATCGACTATCGACTATCGACTATCGACTATCGACTATCGACTATCGACTATCGACTATCGACTATCGACTATCGACTATCGACTATCGACTATCGACTATCGACTATCGACTATCGACTATCGACTATCGACTATCGACTATCGACTATCGACTATCGACTATCGACTATCGACTATCGACTATCGACTATCGACTATCGACTATCGACTATCGACTATCGACTATCGACTATCGACTATCGACTATCGACTATCGACTATCGACTATCGACTATCGACTATCGACTATCGACTATCGACTATCGACTATCGACTATCGACTATCGACTATCGACTATCGACTATCGACTATCGACTATCGACTATCGACTATCGACTATCGACTATCGACTATCGACTATCGACTATCGACTATCGACTATCGACTATCGACTATCGACTATCGACTATCGACTATCGACTATCGACTATCGACTATCGACTATCGACTATCGACTATCGACTATCGACTATCGACTATCGACTATCGACTATCGACTATCGACTATCGACTATCGACTATCGACTATCGACTATCGACTATCGACTATCGACTATCGACTATCGACTATCGACTATCGACTATCGACTATCGACTATCGACTATCGACTATCGACTATCGACTATCGACTATCGACTATCGACTATCGACTATCGACTATCGACTATCGACTATCGACTATCGACTATCGACTATCGACTATCGACTATCGACTATCGACTATCGACTATCGACTATCGAGTATCGACTATCGACTATCGACTCGACTATCGACTCGCCTCGACTATCGACTCGACTATCGACTCGACTATCGACTCGACTCGACTATCGACTCGACTATCGACTCTACTCGACTATCGACTCGACTATCGACTCGACTATCGACTCGACTATCGACTCGACTCGACTATCGACTCGACTCGACTATCGACTCGACTCGACTATCGACTCGACTATCGACTCGACTCGACTATCGACTCGACTATCGACTCGACTATCGACTCGACTCGACTATCGACTCGACTCGACTATCGACTCGACTATCGACTCGACTCGACTATCGACTCGACTATCGACTCGACTATCGACTCGACTATCGACTATCGACTATCGACTATCGACTATCGACTATCGACTATCGACTATCGACTATCGACTATCGACTATCGACTATCGACTATCGACTATCGACTATCGACTATCGACTATCGACTCGACTATCGACTCGACTATCGACTCGACTATTGACTCGACTCGACTATCGACTCGACTATCGACTCGACTATCGACTCGACTATCGACTCGACTCGACTATCGACTCGACTATCGACTCGACTCGACTATCGACTCGACTATCGACTCGACTCGACTATCGACTCGACTCGACTATCGACTCGACTCGACTATCGACTCGACTATCGACTCGACTATCGACTCGACTATCGACTCGACTATCGACTCGACTATCGACTCGACTATCGACTCGACTATCGACTCGACTATCGACTCGACTATCGACTCGACTATCGACTATCGACTATCGACTATCGACTATCGACTATCGACTATCGACTATCGACTATCGACTCGACTATCGACTCGACTATCGACTCGACTATCGACTCGACTATCGACTCGACTCGACTATCGACTCGACTCGACTATCGACTCGACTATCGACTCGACTATCGACTCGACTATCGACTCGACTCGACTATCGACTCGACTCGACTATCGACTCGACTCGACTATCGACTCGACTCGACTATCGACTCGACTCGACTATCGACTCGACTCGACTATCGACTCGACTCGACTATCGACTCGACTCGACTATCGACTCGACTATCGACTCGACTCGACTATCGACTCGACTATCGACTCGACTATCGACTCGACTATCGACTCGACTATCGACTCGACTATCGACTCGACTATCGACTCGACTATCGACTCGACTATCGACTCGACTATCGACTATCGACTATCGACTATCGACTATCGACTATCGACTATCGACTATCGACTATCGACTATCGACTATCGACTCGACTATCGACTCGACTCGACTATCGACTCGACTCGACTATCGACTCGACTCGACTATCGACTATCGACTCGACTATCGACTCGACTATCGACTCGACTATCGACTCGACTATCGACTCGACTATCGACTCGACTATCGACTCGACTCGACTATCGACTCGACTCGACTATCGACTCGACTATCGACTCGACTATCGACTCGACTATCGACTCGACTCGACTATCGACTCGACTCGACTATCGACTCGACTCGACTATCGACTCGACTCGACTATCGACTCGACTATCGACTCGACTCGACTATCGACTCGACTATCGACTCGACTATCGACTCGACTATCGACTCGACTATCGACTCGACTATCGACTCGACTATCGACTCGACTATCGACTCGACTATCGACTCGACTATCGACTCGACTATCGACTATCGACTATCGACTATCGACTATCGACTATCGACTATCGACTATCGACTATCGACTATCGACTATCGACTATCGACTCGACTATCGACTCGACTATCGACTCGACTATCGACTCGCCTCGACTATCGACTCGACTATCGACTATCGACTATCGACTATCGACTATCGACTATCGACTATCGACTATCGACTATCGACTATCGACTATCGACTATCGACTATCGACTATCGACTATCGACTATCGACTATCGACTATCGACTATCGACTATCGACTATCGACTATCGACTATCGACTATCGACTATCGACTATCGACTATCGACTATCGACTATCGACTATCGACTATCGACTATCGACTATCGACTATCGACTATCGACTATCGACTATCGACTATCGACTATCGACTATCGACTATCGACTATCGACTATCGACTATCGACTATCGACTATCGACTATCGACTATCGACTATCGACTATCGACTATCGACTATCGACTATCGACTATCGACTATCGACTATCGACTATCGACTATCGACTATCGACTATCGACTATCGACTATCGACTATCGACTATCGACTATCGACTATCGACTATCGACTATCGACTATCGACTATCGACTATCGACTATCGACTCGACTATCGACTCGACTATCGACTCGCCTCGACTATCGACTCGACTATCGACTATCGACTATCGACTATCGACTATCGACTATCGACTATCGACTATCGACTATCGACTATCGACTATCGACTATCGACTATCGACTATCGACTATCGACTATCGACTATCGACTATCGACTATCGACTATCGACTATCGACTATCGACTATCGACTATCGACTATCGACTATCGACTATCGACTATCGACTATCGACTATCGACTATCGACTATCGACTATCGACTATCGACTATCGACTATCGACTATCGACTATCGACTATCGACTATCGACTATCGACTATCGACTATCGACTATCGACTATCGACTATCGACTATCGACTATCGACTATCGACTATCGACTATCGACTATCGACTATCGACTATCGACTATCGACTATCGACTATCGACTATCGACTATCGACTATCGACTATCGACTATCGACTATCGACTATCGACTATCGACTATCGACTATCGACTATCGACTATCGACTATCGACTATCGACTATCGACTATCGACTATCGACTATCGACTATCGACTATCGACTATCGACTATCGACTATCGACTATCGACTATCGACTATCGACTCGACTATCGACTATCGACTATCGACTATCGACTATCGACTATCGACTATCGACTCGACTATCGACTCGACTATCGACTCGACTATCGACTCGACTATCGACTCGACTCGACTATCGACTCGACTATCGACTCGACTATCGACTCGACTATCGACTCGACTCGACTATCGACTCGACTCGACTATCGACTCGACTCGACTATCGACTCGACTCGACTATCGACTCGACTCGACTATCGACTCGACTCGACTATCGACTCGACTCGACTATCGACTCGACTCGACTATCGACTCGACTCGACTATCGACTCGACTATCGACTCGACTCGACTATCGACTCGACTATCGACTCGACTATCGACTCGACTATCGACTCGACTATCGACTCGACTATCGACTCGACTATCGACTCGACTATCGACTCGACTATCGACTCGACTATCGACTCGACTATCGACTATCGACTATCGACTATCGACTATCGACTATCGACTATCGACTATCGACTATCGACTATCGACTCGACTATCGACTCGACTCGACTATCGACTCGACTCGACTATCGACTCGACTCGACTATCGACTATCGACTCGACTATCGACTCGACTATCGACTCGACTATCGACTCGACTATCGACTCGACTATCGACTCGACTATCGACTCGACTCGACTATCGACTCGACTCGACTATCGACTCGACTATCGACTCGACTATCGACTCGACTATCGACTCGACTCGACTATCGACTCGACTCGACTATCGACTCGACTCGACTATCGACTCGACTCGACTATCGACTCGACTATCGACTCGACTCGACTATCGACTCGACTATCGACTCGACTATCGACTCGACTATCGACTCGACTATCGACTCGACTATCGACTCGACTATCGACTCGACTATCGACTCGACTATCGACTCGACTATCGACTCGACTATCGACTATCGACTATCGACTATCGACTATCGACTATCGACTATCGACTATCGACTATCGACTATCGACTATCGACTATCGACTCGACTATCGACTCGACTATCGACTCGACTATCGACTCGCCTCGACTATCGACTCGACTATCGACTATCGACTATCGACTATCGACTATCGACTATCGACTATCGACTATCGACTATCGACTATCGACTATCGACTATCGACTATCGACTATCGACTATCGACTATCGACTATCGACTATCGACTATCGACTATCGACTATCGACTATCGACTATCGACTATCGACTATCGACTATCGACTATCGACTATCGACTATCGACTATCGACTATCGACTATCGACTATCGACTATCGACTATCGACTATCGACTATCGACTATCGACTATCGACTATCGACTATCGACTATCGACTATCGACTATCGACTATCGACTATCGACTATCGACTATCGACTATCGACTATCGACTATCGACTATCGACTATCGACTATCGACTATCGACTATCGACTATCGACTATCGACTATCGACTATCGACTATCGACTATCGACTATCGACTATCGACTATCGACTATCGACTATCGACTATCGACTATCGACTATCGACTATCGACTATCGACTATCGACTATCGACTATCGACTATCGACTATCGACTATCGACTATCGACTATCGACTATCGACTATCGACTATCGACTATCGACTATCGACTATCGACTATCGACTATCGACTATCGACTATCGACTATCGACTATCGACTATCGACTATCGACTATCGACTATCGACTATCGACTATCGACTATCGACTATCGACTATCGACTATCGACTATCGACTATCGACTATCGACTATCGACTATCGACTATCGACTATCGACTATCGACTATCGACTATCGACTATCGACTCGACTATCGACTCGACTATCGACTCGCTCTCGACTATCGACTCGACTATCGACTATCGACTATCGACTATCGACTATCGACTATCGACTATCGACTATCGACTATCGACTATCGACTATCGACTATCGACTATCGACTATCGACTATCGACTATCGACTATCGACTATCGACTATCGACTATCGACTATCGACTATCGACTATCGACTATCGACTATCGACTATCGACTATCGACTATCGACTATCGACTATCGACTATCGACTATCGACTATCGACTATCGACTATCGACTATCGACTATCGACTATCGACTATCGACTATCGACTATCGACTATCGACTATCGACTATCGACTATCGACTATCGACTATCGACTATCGACTATCGACTATCGACTATCGACTATCGACTATCGACTATCGACTATCGACTATCGACTATCGACTATCGACTATCGACTATCGACTATCGACTATCGACTATCGACTATCGACTATCGACTATCGACTATCGACTATCGACTATCGACTATCGACTATCGACTATCGACTATCGACTATCGACTATCGACTATCGACTATCGACTATCGACTATCGACTATCGACTATCGACTATCGACTATCGACTATCGACTATCGACTATCGACTATCGACTATCGACTATCGACTATCGACTATCGACTATCGACTATCGACTATCGACTATCGACTATCGACTATCGACTATCGACTATCGACTATCGACTATCGACTATCGACTATCGACTATCGACTATCGACTATCGACTATCGACTATCGACTATCGACTATCGACTATCGACTATCGACTATCGACTATCGACTATCGACTATCGACTATCGACTATCGACTATCGACTATCGACTATCGACTATCGACTATCGACTATCGACTATCGACTATCGACTATCGACTATCGACTATCGACTATCGACTATCGACTATCGACTATCGACTATCGACTATCGACTATCGACTATCGACTATCGACTATCGACTATCGACTATCGACTATCGACTATCGACTATCGACTATCGACTATCGACTATCGACTATCGACTATCGACTATCGACTATCGACTATCGACTATCGACTATCGACTATCGACTATCGACTATCGACTATCGACTATCGACTATCGACTATCGACTATCGACTATCGACTATCGACTATCGACTATCGACTATCGACTATCGACTATCGACTATCGACTATCGACTATCGACTATCGACTATCGACTATCGACTATCGACTATCGACTATCGACTATCGACTATCGACTATCGACTATCGACTATCGACTATCGACTATCGACTATCGACTATCGACTATCGACTATCGACTATCGACTATCGACTATCGACTATCGACTATCGACTATCGACTATCGACTATCGACTATCGACTATCGACTATCGACTATCGACTATCGACTATCGACTATCGACTATCGACTATCGACTATCGACTATCGACTATCGACTATCGACTATCGACTATCGACTATCGACTATCGACTATCGACTATCGACTATCGACTATCGACTATCGACTATCGACTATCGACTATCGACTATCGACTATCGACTATCGACTATCGACTATCGACTATCGACTATCGACTATCGACTATCGACTATCGACTATCGACTATCGACTATCGACTATCGACTATCGACTATCGACTATCGACTATCGACTATCGACTATCGACTATCGACTATCGACTATCGACTATCGACTATCGACTATCGACTATCGACTATCGACTATCGACTATCGACTATCGACTATCGACTATCGACTATCGACTATCGACTATCGACTATCGACTATCGACTATCGACTATCGACTATCGACTATCGACTATCGACTATCGACTATCGACTATCGACTATCGACTATCGACTATCGACTATCGACTATCGAGTATCGACTATCGACTATCGACTCGACTATCGACTCGACTATCGACTCGCCTCGACTATCGACTCGACTATCGACTCGACTATCGACTCGACTCGACTATCGACTCGACTATCGACTCTACTCGACTATCGACTCGACTATCGACTCGATTATCGACTCGACTATCGACTCGACTCGACTATCGACTCGACTATCGACTCGACTCGACTATCGACTCGACTATCGACTCGACTCGACTATCGACTCGACTATCGACTCGACTCGACTATCGACTCGACTCGACTATCGACTCGACTCGACTATCGACTCGACTATCGACTCGACTATCGACTCGACTATCGACTCGACTATCGACTCGACTATCGACTCGACTATCGACTCGACTATCGACTCGACTATCGACTCGACTATCGACTATCGACTATCGACTATCGACTATCGACTATCGACTATCGACTATCGACTATCGACTATCGACTCGACTATCGACTCGACTCGACTATCGACTCGACTATCGACTCGACTCGACTATCGACTCGACTCGACTATCGACTCGACTCGACTATCGACTCGACTCGACTATCGACTATCGACTCGACTATCGACTCGACTATCGACTCGACTATCGACTCGACTATCGACTCGACTATCGACTCGACTATCGACTCGACTCGACTATCGACTCGACTCGACTATCGACTCGACTATCGACTCGACTATCGACTCGACTATCGACTCGACTCGACTATCGACTCGACTCGACTATCGACTCGACTCGACTATCGACTCGACTCGACTATCGACTCGACTCGACTATCGACTCGACTATCGACTCGACTATCGACTCGACTATCGACTCGACTATCGACTCGACTATCGACTCGACTATCGACTCGACTATCGACTCGACTATCGACTCGACTATCGACTCGACTATCGACTCGACTATCGACTCGACTATCGACTCGACTATCGACTCGACTATCGACTCGACTATCGACTATCGACTATCGACTATCGACTATCGACTATCGACTATCGACTATCGACTATCGACTATCGACTATCGACTATCGACTCGACTATCGACTCGACTCGACTATCGACTCGACTATCGACTCGACTATCGACTCGACTCGACTATCGACTCGACTCGACTATCGACTCGACTCGACTATCGACTCGACTCGACTATCGACTCGACTCGACTATCGACTATCGACTCGACTATCGACTCGACTATCGACTCGACTATCGACTCGACTATCGACTCGACTCGACTCGACTATCGACTCGACTCGACTATCGACTCGACTCGACTATCGACTCGACTATCGACTCGACTCGACTATCGACTCGACTATCGACTCGACTATCGAATCGACTATCGACTCGACTATCGACTATCGACTATCGACTATCGACTATCGACTATCGACTATCGACTATCGACTATCGACTATCGACTATCGACTATCGACTATCGACTATCGACTATCGACTATCGACTATCGACTATCGACTATCGACTATCGACTATCGACTATCGACTATCGACTATCGACTATCGACTATCGACTATCGACTATCGACTATCGACTATCGACTATCGACTATCGACTATCGACTATCGACTATCGACTATCGACTATCGACTATCGACTATCGACTATCGACTATCGACTATCGACTATCGACTATCGACTATCGACTATCGACTATCGACTATCGACTATCGACTATCGACTATCGACTATCGACTATCGACTATCGACTATCGACTATCGACTATCGACTATCGACTATCGACTATCGACTATCGACTATCGACTATCGACTATCGACTATCGACTATCGACTATCGACTATCGACTATCGACTATCGACTATCGACTATCGACTATCGACTATCGACTATCGACTATCGACTATCGACTATCGACTATCGACTATCGACTATCGACTATCGACTATCGACTATCGACTATCGACTATCGACTATCGACTATCGACTATCGACTATCGACTATCGACTATCGACTATCGACTATCGACTATCGACTATCGACTATCGACTATCGACTATCGACTATCGACTATCGACTATCGACTATCGACTATCGACTATCGACTATCGACTATCGACTATCGACTATCGACTATCGACTATCGACTATCGACTATCGACTATCGACTATCGACTATCGACTATCGACTATCGACTATCGACTATCGACTATCGACTATCGACTATCGACTATCGACTATCGACTATCGACTATCGACTATCGACTATCGACTATCGACTATCGACTATCGACTATCGACTATCGACTATCGACTATCGACTATCGACTATCGAGTATCGACTATCGACTATCGACTCGACTATCGACTCGACTATCGACTCGCCTCGACTATCGACTCGACTATCGACTCGACTATCGACTCGACTCGACTATCGACTCGACTATCGACTCGACTCGACTATCGACTCGACTATCGACTCTACTCGACTATCGACTCGACTATCGACTCGATTATCGACTCGACTATCGACTCGACTCGACTATCGACTCGACTATCGACTCGACTCGACTATCGACTCGACTATCGACTCGACTCGACTATCGACTCGACTATCGACTCGACTCGACTATCGACTCGACTCGACTATCGACTCGACTCGACTATCGACTCGACTATCGACTCGACTATCGACTCGACTATCGACTCGACTATCGACTCGACTATCGACTCGACTATCGACTCGACTATCGACTCGACTATCGACTCGACTATCGACTATCGACTATCGACTATCGACTATCGACTATCGACTATCGACTATCGACTATCGACTATCGACTCGACTATCGACTCGACTCGACTATCGACTCGACTATCGACTCGACTCGACTATCGACTCGACTCGACTATCGACTCGACTCGACTATCGACTCGACTCGACTATCGACTATCGACTCGACTATCGACTCGACTATCGACTCGACTATCGACTCGACTATCGACTCGACTATCGACTCGACTATCGACTCGACTCGACTATCGACTCGACTCGACTATCGACTCGACTATCGACTCGACTATCGACTCGACTATCGACTCGACTCGACTATCGACTCGACTCGACTATCGACTCGACTCGACTATCGACTCGACTCGACTATCGACTCGACTATCGACTCGACTCGACTATCGACTCGACTATCGACTCGACTATCGACTCGACTATCGACTCGACTATCGACTCGACTATCGACTCGACTATCGACTCGACTATCGACTCGACTATCGACTCGACTATCGACTCGACTATCGACTCGACTATCGACTATCGACTATCGACTATCGACTATCGACTATCGACTATCGACTATCGACTATCGACTATCGACTATCGACTATCGACTATCGACTATCGACTCGACTATCGACTCGACTCGACTATCGACTCGACTATCGACTCGACTATCGACTCGACTCGACTATCGACTCGACTCGACTATCGACTCGACTCGACTATCGACTCGACTCGACTATCGACTCGACTCGACTATCGACTATCGACTCGACTATCGACTCGACTATCGACTCGACTATCGACTATCGACTATCGACTCGACTATCGACTACTCGACTATCGACTCGACTCGACTATCGACTCGACTACTCGACTATCGACTCGACTATCGACTCGACTATCGACTCGACTATCGACTCGACTCGACTATCGACTCGACTATCGACTCGACTATCGATATCGACTATCGACTATCGACTATCGACTATCGACTATCGACTATCGACTATCGACTATCGACTATCGACTATCGACTATCGACTATCGACTATCGACTATCGACTATCGACTATCGACTATCGACTATCGACTATCGACTATCGACTATCGACTATCGACTATCGACTATCGACTATCGACTATCGACTATCGACTATCGACTATCGACTATCGACTATCGACTATCGACTATCGACTATCGACTATCGACTATCGACTATCGACTATCGACTATCGACTATCGACTATCGACTATCGACTATCGACTATCGACTATCGACTATCGACTATCGACTATCGACTATCGACTATCGACTATCGACTATCGACTATCGACTATCGACTATCGACTATCGACTATCGACTATCGACTATCGACTATCGACTATCGACTATCGACTATCGACTATCGACTATCGACTATCGACTATCGACTATCGACTATCGACTATCGACTATCGACTATCGACTATCGACTATCGACTATCGACTATCGACTATCGACTATCGACTATCGACTATCGACTATCGACTATCGACTATCGACTATCGACTATCGACTATCGACTATCGACTATCGACTATCGACTATCGACTATCGACTATCGACTATCGACTATCGACTATCGACTATCGACTATCGACTATCGACTATCGACTATCGACTATCGACTATCGACTATCGACTATCGACTATCGACTATCGACTATCGACTATCGACTATCGACTATCGACTATCGACTATCGACTATCGACTATCGACTATCGACTATCGACTATCGACTATCGACTATCGACTATCGACTATCGACTATCGACTATCGACTATCGACTATCGACTATCGACTATCGACTATCGACTATCGACTATCGACTATCGACTATCGACTATCGACTATCGACTATCGACTATCGACTATCGACTATCGACTATCGACTATCGACTATCGACTATCGACTATCGACTATCGACTATCGACTATCGACTATCGACTATCGACTATCGACTATCGACTATCGACTATCGACTATCGACTATCGACTATCGACTATCGACTATCGACTATCGACTATCGACTATCGACTATCGACTATCGACTATCGACTATCGACTATCGACTATCGACTATCGACTATCGACTATCGACTATCGACTATCGACTATCGACTATCGACTATCGACTATCGACTATCGACTATCGACTATCGACTATCGACTATCGACTATCGACTATCGACTATCGACTATCGACTATCGACTATCGACTATCGACTATCGACTATCGACTATCGACTATCGACTATCGACTATCGACTATCGACTATCGACTATCGACTATCGACTATCGACTATCGACTATCGACTATCGACTATCGACTATCGACTATCGACTATCGACTATCGACTATCGACTATCGACTATCGACTATCGACTATCGACTATCGACTATCGACTATCGACTATCGACTATCGACTATCGACTATCGACTATCGACTATCGACTATCGACTATCGACACGCTATCGACTATCGACTATCGACTATCGACTATCGACTATCGACTATCGACTATC